>JAJHUR010140263.1:0-16997 GCA_027495735.1 Lutjanus campechanus | reverse complement strand
CTCAAACCCCCCCCCCTTTTTTTTTTTTTTTTTACCATACCTTAAATGTATGGAAATATAAAATCAAACAGATGATCTATTTCATAAGGAAAAGTTGTTCAATGAATGAGAGAGGTCAATGCAAATGAAGAAAAAACACTACACCATTTTGACACCACACAAAAGTCGCATTTAGAAATATGCTGCAAAACAGAAAACAAGCACATATAAAATACTGTAAGACCAAGAGAGCACAGCAGATGTTTTAGAAGAACTCTGGAAAATGGAGAAATACCTAAATTACTCATCAGTTATGTGTCAAAATTTGCTAATGATGTTTGTTTTAGTTTTAACATTCGGATTGTGTCCTTCTGATATTATGGAAGATACAGCATTGGGTCTATACATGACATTAAGGCTATCATGTGGTATAATTATGCAGCATTTCCACATTTGCATGTATTCTGTATTAGCAGGGTATATCCCTTATGCATTTTTTCTTGAATTCTGCTGATGTGTTTTTAAAGTTGTGAAGATGTTTTCTTCATTTGCTTATGACTAGTTTGTTTGTGTGTGTTTTCTTAAAGCAGCTACAAGGAATTTTAAGATATTGTTGATTTCACTAGCTAATGTACTACTCACTGTAACTTTGCCTGGTAAAATACAAATGCAGATTTGTTTCACCTGGTTTCAAGGAGAATCAGACCTGGTGCAAGGTGTTTAGAATAACTATACAGAAAAGGCAAATCTTCTCACTGATGATCTTATTTGCTTATGTCGGTCATATACAGTAGAGGCATTAGTAATCAGTAATTGAATCAAGGTGTTAAAAACTTCTCGTGATAGCTTTAAGTCGGACTATGTTGAGCTCTCTTTGCTTGTGGAAAAACCAATGTTTTACAGAATACAGTGTTACTACATGTTAGATAAATGGGCAGGTGGGTATGTGAACATTTGGAAAGACAGGTAGACAGACTGTCAGGCCCTGTCCTTCAACAGTATATTAGAATGAATTAATATTTAACTCAACTGTTTGTTTTTGTGCAGTGTCACCTCAGTGTTGTCTTCAGTAGCTACTATCACTGCCAAGTTTATGGCCTTACAGCTGCTGGACGTGGGTACCAAGTATTCTTTACCCAGGCTTGCCACAGGGGGGAGCTGTTCATACACATGTTCACACCTAAAGCCCATAGACAGACACTGATGGCCTGCTAAGACAGCTACAGGCTTCTGGGATCGAATCCGAGTGCCTGTCAATGTTGTGTGACTTCGTACAAGGTAGGATGCATAGGGTGACAGAGTAATGGTGACTGCCTTCCCTCTCTGCCACCTAAATCCACCTCTTAGTAACACAGGAGCACCAGGTAAGATGGTAATCTGGTTGGAGCTATTGCCGTTAACAATAGCCAATAGCCTGTCCATGCATTTCATGCCTCCTGAGGGTGTGTAGACAAAGTAGTCAGTACCCAGCTCTCTTGTTGGAGAGACCACTGCACCATCTCCTGTGGCAAAGCGACGGTTGAAAGACACCACAGAGATTTCAGCACTGGAAGATATTCGAACTGCTGAGTTTGTAGTAACAAATTGCTGCTGCAGCTCAGATCCACATGGCAGAGAAACCCAATGGCTTTCACCTGCTGAGAGGGTCAGCTGCCTGGAGAAATCCACTGAAGCCACCTGCAGATTAATATGATTGGATTTGTTAAACATTCATAAGCAACATTAACACTAGTTGTTGTCTGTCTTGGAAATGAAAAAATACCCTTGCCCTAACATAATGTCAAATTCCATAACAGTTCAATCAAGCTTTAGTGGCTCACTAAAAAGAGAATGTAACATTTTGCTAAAAAGGTTTACTAACCTGAAGTTCCAAAATATATAAACACAATGGGCCCTATCTTTAGCTGATCTAAAGCGTGAGTGGAAAACGCAAGGCACAATGGATAATTTATTCAAGGTGTGTCCAAATCCACCTTTTCCAGCTTGGCCCACGGGTGCAGGGGTATCCTGCCCTGTCCCCCCAAGTTGTGTCAGCATGACAGCTAATTTACCAGAATGAAACAAAGAAAAAAGATTTTCAAGTGAGGACACAGATCTCCTGGTTCAAGAAGTGAAAGTTCAAGAGTGAGCAATATGTGGAGACAGCAGGATATCTCCAAAGCATGTGTAAATAATTTATTTTTTTTCCACATTAGTTTTATTGTTAGTGTTACATAACTGATTGTATATGATCAGCTTGTCATCAAGCCTCTACAGAAGCCTGATAACAAACTGATCATTTGAATCAGGTGTACTGGAGCAGGGAAATATCTGAAACATGCAGGGCAGGGGTCCCTGAGGACCTGGGTCGGGACACACTGATTTAGTGGATTTAGGGCCCAACTCATAATATGCCTGTTTTACAAATCTTGCTTTTTTCTCCAACTCTTGAACCAATATTTGATCCATTTGTCCCCGCAAAACTTGCATTTGTTTTTGAGTCTCCTGGTCCTTGCTATTTTTGTATTTCTGTTCTAAATCTGTAAAGTCTGAGATCAACTTATTATGTCTCCATTCTAGTTTTTTAAATATAGCCATTGGCCTGCCTCATATTACAGCCTTCAATGAGTCCCATAATATAGATGCATCTACCTCACCATTGTTATTTATTGCTACTGAACTGCCTTCTGCCCCCTCCGGGGGGCAAATTATTTCTTCTCAGTCAAATTATTTCTTCTCAGTCTGGATTCCAAATCATTTAAATTGGACTTGGAGTAAATAATCATGCAACACAAAATTGTAGAGTAACATTATGGTTCATGATCATGAACAATTTAAATCAATCAATCACATCTGTCCATATTCACCCCCCGCTGCACTCTCCCTACCTTTTGAGAAAGGTGTCTTTTTAGATTCCAAAATGAATCTTTACTGACTTAAACAATGTCTCTGCATTCTTTTTCTTTAGTATCACATGATTGTCACCTGTTAGTTCTATAGAGATAGTATACCTGTATGACTTCTCTGTTACTCTATACTTTGTGAACTCCATTATTCAGCTTGCAAGAGCCCGGCTTTGCTTGAACATAGTGTTGGTGTCTGTGCAATGGGTACTTGGGCATGCATCAGACTCATGGTGTGAATGAGTGAAATTGGAGCAGGATGGAACAGGAGATAAGGCAACGCTCCATTGTTTTAAAAAAGCTGCTCTGCCCTCCATCCACCCATCCCCCACGCGATTCTTGTCTCGCGGAGTTTGAAGGCTATCAGTCCTACAAGGATAACACCAAGACAAATTTAATTGTCTGAATTAATGTGCTTTACATATGCACTCTAAACACTTCTTCTTCATAATCTTCTTAGACTATACATAAAGGGAAGCATAAGCAATAGAAAGCTATATGGCTACAAAACAAAAAATGAGACATTTATAACAACAGAAATCAGTGCACCCCACAATTATAGACTTTCTGCTGTTGTCATCTGTAAGTCTATACCATATGACTTAAAGGCTCTGACTACTGACCCCGATGGCAGATACGTACTAGTCACTGGTAGTATTAACTCAGTCTCTTTGACACTGTTGAACATACTGGATATGCTCCAAACTATGATTGATTTCTTCTGTAAGGTGTTTAATCATATAACAGACTGTATTTTCAATAATATAATTGCTGGAGTGGATTCTTACTTGGACCCTCTTACAGATTCATCCACTAAACCTCCCCCATATATAAAACAGTTGTTGTATTAACAATCTAATGAATTTATCAAATTAATATAATCAAATTCTTGATAAACATGAAAGCAGTCTCTTGTGTAAACTGACATTTTGAACTGTGCAATGAAGCAGATAGATTGATTTCACAACAGTTTAAAGCGAGAGTATTCAACTAAAATTCAAAGAGGTCCAGTTAGAGAAAATTTCCGAAAGCAAAGGTCCGGAACATCATAATGTCTAACTTGCGTTATGATTTAGTGTGATATATACTGAAGTAGCCTAGTAGGTGTATCAACGTCTGTATGTAATTGACATCTGACTGTCAAATCAAATAAAGAAAGCACAATTCAAAAACATTTTGACAATATTTATTGTCACTTAACATTGAACTATACTGATATGCGTTTAAAAATAAAATAGAGAAAATAAATGAATTAGTTTTTGAGAAATTGTGCATTTTAAAATAAAGTGCTTAATTTTCAAAACAATTTTCCTTTTTCTTTAACTGTTTCACATACTGATTTAAAAGTCTCAACTACGGCTGCAGCTATCAATTCTTTTAGTAATCAAGTAATCTATCGACTATTCTGGCGATTAATCGAGTAATCGGATAAAAAATATTGCGTGTTCTGCAATTTTTTCTATTACATTACTTTTGCTTTGTCCAAGAGCAATATACAAATAAAAAGTAAAGTAACTTTACTTTTACTGTAGTACCTTGCTTAGTACTTTTTACTGAAGTGCAAAGTGAAGGCATTCATGTCGGCAGAAACCACGAACGAATGTTGGTCACTCTATTAACCGAAACAGTCACGAGAATGCTTCATGAACATGTTAAAATTACAACATGTTTCTTCTGGAGCAGGATGCTCCTAGACCCCCTACAGGGGATTGGTTTACCAACACGTCACCTTTTTCTCCTCTTATGAGTTTGCAGGTCTGTATTTAGTAATCAAAAATACCAAAAAGATCACCATTAAAGTACAACAGAAGCAATAAAAATGTGCCAGTAAAAACGAAACAATCACATGCAAGATTTTTACTTGTGATTAGGTATTTTTACATTGTGGCATTCATGCTTTTACTTAAGCAAAGGATCTGAATATTTTTTCCATCACAGCAGGTCAGTGATCAGTGTTTCAGTGACTCTCTGTGGCTCAGTGAATACACTGTTTTATTTATAGGGGCTTGCCACATTAAAAACATCTGTATCACGACATGATTGTCTATTCTTGGAGCAGCGCACCGCTCTCGATTGTGTCTAGATGGGAACCCTTTATTTGCAAAACTCTCGCGGGATTTGTTTCCGTTGTTTCTGATAAAATAATCAAACTCACACAATCTTTCGCTGGTCTAGGGTTCCCTTCTAGACACGATCCACCCTGTCTCTCTGTCAAACTAATGACAGTGGACTGTCTGTGAACAGCATGACGTTACACTCCACAGTGATTCACACACACTTGTGCGGACACCCAGGTAAAGTTTGTAACCAACTTTGGCATTTTTATTTTTTTAATCAGTCCAAGAGGACGAAGGCACCTGCGATTGATTAGTGATCGATCTGTCCTCCTCCCCCTCCCTCACCTGTTTGCTCTGCTGTGAGAAGGTCTGACAGTTTCTGACAGAGAAACACAGACTCTCCTGTTTAATGTAAAAGCCTCCTTATACAGTTGTTTAATCTTATAAGTGCAGCTGGTTGGTGTCATTCAGCATTATGGTAGTTTCAATTGCTTTAAAAACTGAATTGCATGGTGAATTACATGGGAAAAAAAGAAACACGAGTTGGGTTTCGGGGTGACTTTATAAAACATCCGACACAGACAGGGTAAGAGAAACACACTGACCTCCTCTGTGTGTGTGTACTGTATGTGTGTGTATGGAGGAGCTGCACTGACACAGAGAGAAGAGGTGCTGCAGCTGTGTGATAATAAATTACATAAAAACTTAAAGGTGTAGTTAGCGATCTGGGAGAAAACGAGTAGAGAGGTTGTTGATATTTGAAGTGTAAACCAATACAGACCCACCCCTCCCTTCATACTCCACCCCAGGCTGCACCCCCGAAGTTCCTGGACACACATTGCCATGGAAACGGCCGTAGAAACTAAAGCAGCAGTAAAGCAGCTGAAATAGCCAAGTTGTGGGTTAGCACACTGCTTAGCCACAAAGCTAAGGTTAGCTGACCCGACAGACAACTGTACCCACAACTCGACTGCTATTATAAATAGGTAACATCACAACAACAGTACATTTTGGCAGATTAGACAATATGATGAATGCCCGATGGCTGTTACTGTTAAGTCAATCACCGCAAAGCTAATGTTGCTCACCTGTCCAGCAGAAAGACGGCGACCTCCGTGTACTTTTTCAGACCTTTCAATTTGCGGAATTCCCCGTAGCTCGTAGCCCCTCTTTTTTAATTTATGTTCCTACGACCGTTTTCTCTTGGACTGTTATCTGCACCTGATATACCATGTCTCTCTCTTATTCTAACTGCGCACGCTACGCAACCTATTACTCCCCCTCCCCCCGTGTCTGACCTGTGCACAAGTATGAACCGGCCCCCTGGACATGAGGGGGTGGACCCATGTTTTGGTGGCTCTGTCCGAGCCGAGTCAGATTTACCTGCTGAAAGTCAGAGCCCAGGCTGTGTATTGAAACTGTTTTTTTTTAGCATGCTCTCAGAAGTGACAGCTTGCGGATAGTGAGGAGAAATACGGTGATTTTGACAAAAAGTGCATCGGATTATATCGCTAACTATACCTTTAAATGTCGGAACTTAGTAATACTCTGGTCTTTAATAATTCAACCGCTTAATACCGAATTTTAGCACCCACCCCTACATACGAAACACAGTGCGCTGTACAGTTGTTCAAATTCAAAGGAGGCCATGAGGCAAAAAATTCCTGTTCAGTATAGGATGGCGTCTGGGTCCGGACATGGAACACGGCCCGCCTGTTAGTGACCAATGGTTTAAAGCAGGGTTGTCAAACTCAATTTCATCTTGGGCCACATCAGCATTAGGTTTGCCCTCAAAGGGCCAGTTGTAAATGTAAGACAATACAGTTGTATCTATATCAAATAATTGCCTCTGCATTTGATTAGTATTGATTTTTATCACAATTATAATAAGCTCTAATAGCAAAAATCTTGGAAAAAATTATGGCCAGTTGACATTCAATTGTGCAACAATTTTGTATTTAAAAAAGAAACAGACAAAGTTGTATCTGCGAACAAACTTAAAAACTGTTTAAAATATTAATATTTTTGCAGTAAGATGATCAGCTGCTCTGTTTCATATGAAGAGTGATGCAGTTCTGATCAGTGTGTTTGAACAGTGATGCTCCATGTTTCCTGCTCTCACAGTCACATGACGTCTCTGTGGGTCAGACTCGTGTCTCTGTACTCTGCTGTCAGACATGCTCCTTTGGTGAATGGTGAACTGAATGGATCAGTTTGCAATCAATGAACTTGAATGTGAGCAATGTTCAGCTCCTTGCTGAAAGCATCCTCAGGAGCAGATTGAGGTGTCAGGGAACAACTAGTAGCCAGGTGATTGATCAGCAGCATCTGATGATGCCTCAACATCATGTAAACACTTTCTGCTCCTTAATATTTATTGTTGTTGTAAGCTGAAAAGACCAGTATGTAGGCTTTAGTGGTATCTAGCAGTGACCTTGCATTTTGCAAACACTTGTCTCACACTCTCCTTCCAATCATGTAGGAGAACCTACATGTGAACCTTGGTGGATGCCTTCTCTATATCCAGTGTTTAGTTTGTCCATTCTGAACTATTGTAGAAACACAGCAGCGTAACATGGCAGTTTCTATGAAAGAGCACCTGGTCCCTCTGGATATAAACCTTTCACTTTTATTTGTATTTGCATGCATTTGCATTTGTATTTTATTTGGATCTGCATGCTGCATGAATGCTTATTTGAGGTAATTAACATTATTTTTTGATTTGTTACATTGTCCACCTCATTTAAATAAAATATATGATTCTCACCTGTATGTGAACATTGGCTTCGGAGCCCTGAGCAGTCAGAACCACATGGAGTCTGTGGTCTTTTTCATTACGCTGGTAGTTAGGAAGAAATGATGTGATGAACTCCTTTCCTGTAGAACAGCCATGACATACTGGAGAAGATAGGAGATGAGAACAGAATGGAAGAGAACCATGGCAAAGGATTTTGGATTTTGACTTAGACATAATTTTCTATTACTGCTCTCCTACCTGCACAGAGTGCAACAGCCAAACACACGAGAGGATTAATTTCCATAGCTGAGGGAGAGAGAGAGAGACGGAGAGAGAGAGAGAGAGAGAGAGAGAGAGAGAGAGAGAGAGAGATTTTTTGATTTTTCAATCCACTTTTAATTTCTAAAAAATGTTACAATTAAAATAGTACAAAACAAACAAAACTCAACGATGAAATGAAAGAACATGAAATAATTGAAACATCCTCAATTCAAAAAATGACCAAAAACCAGCTCATCATTCTTCACAGAACACAACACTTCACCAGATCTTTTCAAACTCATCCACATTATTTGTCAAATTAAAAAAGCTGAAATCAATTTTCAGCCACGCCTTTAACATACGTCTAAAAATAATCGTTGCGTCAACATCAAACAAGTTTTCAAGCTTGTTTTTTCGGCTGAGATAAATTGCCATTTTCGCTTGACCCAACAGAAAATTCATAGAACATCATAGAACAACACCCAGTGGAAGAAAAACGAACAAAAAGGGTTGGAAAAACTTACACACTTTCACAAACACTCTCTGAGACACTCACCCAGTCACTCTCAGCACGCACTCAGAGAGAGAGAGAGAGAGAGAGAGAGAGAGAGAGAGAGTGTGTGTATTAAGTAAGTATTAAAAGAAAAAATATTAATTAACTAATATGTATAACTAACTTGTGTATAATATGACTTTTTGCTTTGGCAACATGTTTAATCTGAAAAGTCATGCCAATAAATCTGATTAAATTGAAATTAAATTGAGAAAGAGAGAGAGAAAGATTAAGAATCAAATGAAAAATTGCATAATCCATTGACTAATATCTGGTATGTAGTGTGATAATGGGAGAGTGCTACTTCTTAGAGGGCAAACATATATACAGGTTGGCACACCTGATGGCCAATGGAGAAAGTGGAGCACAAGCATCACAATTAATTAGGGGGCCAAGCCCGCGGGGCCTGGGGGATGCGCAAGCATACGCGTTTCCCAGGACCTGCGGTGCTGGGAACCCTATTGTTTTTGTTCAGATTTTTATAGTTACTTATTTTTTTTATTCTTCCAATGATAAAAGTGGTGCTGCAGGCTAAACCGTGCATGGGAGGGGGGTGCAATTTGGAGGGTTGGCCCAGACCCCTGCACATACCTTAGGTGCAAAAATTGACATATGTCTGCCAGCAGGGGGCGCTATAAGCAAGGAAAACACCTTTTGGCCTGTGTCTGTGTAGGTTCTCAGTCATCCAGGTCATGGTATCCGTAGCAAGGTTTGTTGTAGGCAACTGGACTTCATAGAGTTCTTGAAGACGTTTCGCCTCTCATCCAAGAGGCTTCTGAACTGAAGAAGCCTCTTGGATGAGAGGCGAAACGTCTTCAAGAACTCTATGAAGTCCAGTTGCCTACAACAAACCTTGCTACGGATACATTTTGGCCTATAACTCCCACACGGTATATCGCACATTCAAATGCCTAATATCTCCACATTCCCTGCATTGCCCTCTATCAACTGGGATAGGCCACGCCCATTTCCGCCTATAATTTTTTTTCACAAAATCACAAAAACTGGAAAACCTACTTTTTCGAACTCCTCCTTGGGGTTTTGTCCGATCACTGTGAAATTTGGCAGGTAAAGTCGGCCGCTGGACCTTATCTAAAGTTATCAAAAGAATTGTGTTCGGTCAAAGTATGCGCAAATTATTAACAAATAATATTTTCTAGCTAGCTATAAAAACGCGAACAGTTGCATATCTCGGAGAAAATAAATGCTAATGACCCCAAATCTGAGATCTCAGGTTGGCATGGGATTCTGGGGCAATGAGCCAAATTTGGCTAATGTTGGCCACTAGGGGGCGCTGCAAATTTGGGAACGTCATATCTCTTAACACTAGAACCGCCAAGGGGGTCATTTTGACACCCTGGCATTTTCAAATGTACATAACTCTAGTAAAATAAATTTCCAACATTTGTCAGTTCATGACTTTTCCTAATATTGATTTATTGATCCTGTACTGAATTATGAGGGGTGTCGGACATAAAGAAAAAAAAATATGACCATTTATACCTAGAACCGCTGAGCGGGGTCATTTTGACCCCCATAGAAACAGCTGCATAGGCTGCGCTCTACATTCGCGCCACGCCAGGTTGCCTAGCAACGCCCATTGTTTACTCAAGACGTTTCATTCATTATGAGACGGCGCAGCAACCTATGCTTGCTATAAGCTACGTACCTAGCTTACTAAAAGACAGAAGAAAACAAGAAACTGGTCATATAAAAAGAAGTGCAAGTGTCAGAGACTCTGACAGCTTCAGGACCTCAGTGAGGAGGGAGAATCTGATGAGGGAGAAATATCGCTGTGACTGATCCGTCATTTTCACCTGATCAATCGTCTTCATCTGAGGAGGAGAGCCTTCACCCACTAAAAAGAAAAAGCCATTGACAGGTAGGATCCTGCCTACAGCATAAACTAAATATCACAATATTATGTAGCTTATAGGCTAATTACTATCAATAGAGCGACCAGTCGCCCTGCGCGTATCGCCACTTCAGGACACTTCTACATCGCTGAGAAAGTCTGTGCATGTGTGCTGATTGTGAGGTGTGTGTGTGTGTGTGTGTGTGTGTGTGTTTGTTTGTTTGTGTGTGTGTGGCGGAGAGACGGTGACAAGTGCGTCTTATCCTGCTGAGACTCCGACTCCGTTTAGTTTTGACGTTGTCCGCCTGCAGCTAAATAAAACCTAACTATAAATGGTAAACGTTATAAACTCAATTCTAAAAGGTTATTTTCTCATGTCTTAATTATTATTCAAAGTTAACAACTTCTATAAATTACCCCTTTTGCTTTGAAGATGCTGTTGCTGGCTAGGTGTCAAAATGACCCCACGTGGCGGTTCTAGGGGGTTCTGGAATGTTGGCGGTTCTAGTGTTAAACAGCAAAACCGATTTTTACGAAATATGGTGGGTATGATGCTGCCTCACTCCTGAGGCCATATCTCAAAGGTAATCATGACTGGTCAAAGTGGGCGTGGCTTATTACGAGATAAAAAACAAACATTTATTTCAGCTCAAGTCTTATGCTGAGGGCTTTGAGATTTACAGGGTACATATAGAATAGCTCACAGACCAAGCATGCCAAAAATTGTGCCTCTGCTCTCCTAGGGTGCGCTGTGACGGACGCAAACGCATTTTAACCTGTAACTTCCACATTTCAAATAGCATCTTCACAAACTTTTTATCTACGTGTTCCTTGAATATACTCGCATCATCTAACATGGGCCACGCCCACTCCCATACCATATTTCTCTTTGTAAGTACCTACATGTCCAAAACCTACTTTTTCAAACTCCTCCTAGGGTTTAAGGTTCATCTGCATGAAACTTTGCATATACAATCTCGAGACTGGCCTGATCAAAAGTTATCAAAAGAATTTTGCTACTCCAAAAAATGCGATACTTATAAAAAAATAAAAATTTCCGCTAGCTAAGAAACACATACCCTTGCATATTTTTGTCAAAGTAAAAGCTATCAACATCAAACTTGAATCAGTTGTTTCAGAGGTCAACCAGAGGGTCTCGGCCAAATTTGGCCCAAATTAGCCGATAGGGGGCGCTATAAACAGAGAAATATCAAGTGACATGAAAGTTAATCCGATTTGCACGAAATTTGGTGAGCATGATGTGGATTGACTCCCAAGGCCAGCCATAACGTTTGGTCAAGTTTAATCAAAGTGGGTGTGGCTTGTTACAACAAAACATATTCAGCCTTTGACACTTCCAGTGCTCTTCCCATTACAATGAAGAAGTCATGAACAGGCCCTCGCGGCCTGCGCGTGTCTCCATGCAGGTGATCCACATTTACCATCACACTTATTCGCGTTCCGTGGGCTCTGGGAGAGCCGGGGGCCAAGTCGCGCGGGGAGGCTTGGCCCCCGTTCATAACTGCTTGCAGTTCTAGTTAGGGGGCCAAGCCCGCGGGGCCTGGGGGACGCGGATGCACAAGCATACGTGTTTCCCAGGACCAGCGGTGCTGGGAACCCTATTGTTTTTGTTCGGATTTTTATTAGGGGGCCAAGCCCACGGGGCCTGGGGACCGCGTATGCAAGCAGACGCGGTTTTTGTTCGGATTTTTATTATTTTCTTTCTCTATTTTTGTTCTTCCCCCGATAAAAGTGGTACTGCAGGCTAAACCGTGCATGGGAGGGCGGTGCAATTTGGAGGGTTGGTTCAGACCGCTGCACGTACCTCAGATGCAAAAAATGACATATGCAAGCCAGCAGGGGGCGCTATAAACAAAGGAAAGGCATTTTGGGCTATAACTCCCATACAGTATGTCGCACATTCAAAACTCTCATATCCACAGATTCCCTGAATAGTCCTGAATCAGCTGGGCTAGGCCACGCCCATTTGCGCCTATAACTTTTTTTCAGGAAATCGCGTAAACTGGAAAACCTACTTTTTCGAACTCCTCCTTGGGGTTTTGTCCAAGCAGTGTGAAATTTGGTAGGGATACTCATCAGCTGGACCTGATCTAAAGTTATCAAAAGAATTTTGTTTGTTCAAAATATGCGCAAATTATTAACGAATAAACTTGTCTAGCTAGCCATAAAAACGCAAACAGTTGCATATCTCGGTCAAAATAAATGGTAACAACACCAAATCTCAGATCCTAGGTTGGCATGTGACTGTGGGGCTCTGACCCAAATTTGGCCAATTTTTGCCACTAGGGGGCGCTGCAAATATGGGACATTTATATCTCTTAAACAGCAATACCGATTTTTACGAAATTTGGTTGATATGATGCTGGGTCAGTCCTGAGGCCAGATCTCGAAGGTAATCACGATTGGTCAAAGTGGGCGTGGCTTATTGCGAGATAAACAACAAACATTTATTTCAGCTCAAGTATTACGCTGAGGGCTTTGACATTTACAGGGTATATATAGAATAGCCCACACACGAAGCAAACAAAAAATTGTCCCTCTGCTCCACTAGGTGGCGCTGTAACGGATGCAAACGCATTTTGACCTGTAACTTCCACATTTCTAATCACATTTTCATAAACTTTATAGCCCCCTGTTCCCCACAGAGAGTCGGATTTTTGGACATAGGCCACGCCCACTCCCACAGCATATTTTCCTTAGTAGGTTGCTACATGTCAAAACCTACTTTTTCGAACTCCTCCTACGCTTTAAGCTCGATCTGCACGAAACTTTGTACATTATATCTCAAGACTTGCCTGATCAAAAGTTATCAAAAGAATTTTGGTACTCCAAAAAATGCGGTACTTATAAATAAACAATTTTTTCCGATAGCTAAAAAACACATACCGTTGCATTTTTTTGTCAAAGTAAAAGCTATCAACACCAAACACGATTCACTTGGTTCAGAGGTCAAGCAGAGGCAGGGTGCCAAATTTGCCGCAAATTAGCCGATAGGGGGCGCTATAAACAGAGAAACAAAAAGTGACATGAAAGTTGATCAGATTCCCACGAAATTTGGTACGTATGATTGGGAGTCAGTCCCAAGGCCAGCTGTAAAGTTTAGTCATGTTTGGTTAAAATGGGCGTGGCTTGTTACAAGAAACATATTCAGCCTATCACACTTCCAGTGCTCTTCCTCTTACAATAAAGCAGCGACGAACAGGCCCTCGCAGCCTGCGCGTGTCGGCATGCGGGCAATCCAGATGTAGGATCGGCTTTATTCGCGTTGCGTGGGCTCCGCGAGAGCCGGGGGCCGAGTTGCGCGGGGAGGCTTGGCCCCCGTTCATAACTGCTTGCAGTTCTAGTATTATTTTTATTCTTCCGTAGGTAAAAGTGGTGCTGCAGGCTAAACCGTGCAAGGGAGGGTGGTGCAATTTGGAGGGTTCGTCCAGACCCCTGCAGGAACCTGAGTTGCCAAAAATCACATATGTCTGCCAGCAGGGGGCGCTATAACCAAGGGCAACGCATTTTGGTCGATAACTCCGACACCATACATCGTACCTTCAAAATCCTCATATCCACAGATTCCCTGAATAGGCCTGAATCACCTGGGATAGGCCACGCCCATTTCCGCCTATAATTTTTTCCCCCCAAAATCGCGAAAACTGGAAAACCTACTTTTTTGAACTCCTCCTTGGTGTTTTGTCCAATCAATGTGAAATTTGGTACATAGAGTCGTCCGCTGGATCTGATCTAAAGTTATCAAAAGAGTTGTGTTTGGTCAAAATATGAGCAAATTATTAATTAATAAATTTTTCTAGCTAGCTATAAAAACACGAACAGTTGACTATCTCGGTGAAAATAAATCCTAACGCCACCAAATCTAAAATGCTGGGTTGGCATGTGACTCTGGGGCTATCTGCCAAATTTGGCTAATGTTGGCCACTAGGGGGCGCTGTAAATGTGGGAACGTTATATTTCTTAAACGGCAAGACCGATTTTTACGAAATTTGGTGGGTATGATGCTGGGTCACTCCTGAGGCGAGATCTTGAAGATAATCACGACTGGTCAAAGTGGGCGTGGCTTATTACGAGATAAACAACAAACATTTATTTCAGCTCAACTATTATGCTGAGGGCTGTGAAATTTACAGGGTATGTATAAAATAGGAGACAGACCACCCATACTAAAAATTCTCCGTCTCCTCCACTAGGTGGCGCTGTAACGGATGCAAACGCATTTTGGCCTGTAACTTCCACATTTCAAATTGCATCTTCATAAACTTTATATCCACGTATTCCCTACATAGAGCCGCATCTTCTGACATAAGTCACGCCCAGTTCCGCAGCATATTTCTCTTGGTAAATCGCTACATGTCAAAAACCTACTTTTTCGAACTCCTCCTAGGGTTTAAGTTTCATCTGCACAAAACTTTGTAAATAGAATCTCCAGACGTGCCTGATCAAAAGTTATCAAAAGAATTTTGCTACTCCAAAAAATGCGCTACTTATAAATAAACAATTTTTTTCGCTAGCTAAAAAACACATACCCTTGCATATTTTTGTGAAAGTAAAAGCTATCAACATCAAACTCCATTTACTTGTTTCAGACATCAACCGGAGGTTCTATGCCAAATTTGGCGCAAATTAGGTGATAGGGGGCGCTATAAACAGAGAAACAAAAAGTGACATGAAAGTGGATCAGATTCGCACGAAATTTGGTCAGCATAATCTGGAGTCACTCCCGAGGCCAGCTGTAAAGTTTAGTCATGTTTGGTCAAAGTGGGCGTGGCTTCCTACAACAAACATTCAACCTTTCACACTTCTACTGCTCTTCCCATTACAATAAAGCAGCAACGAACAGGCCCTCGCGGCCTGCGTGTGTTGGCATGCAGGCGATCCTGATTTACAATCGGCTTTATTTGTGTTCTGTGGGCTCGGTGAGAGCCGGGGGCCGAGTCGCGCGGGGAGGCTTGGCCCCCGTTCATAACTGCTTGCAGTTCTAGTTAGGGGGCCAAGCCCGCGGGGACTGGGGGACGCGGATGCACAAGCATACGCGTTTCCCAGGACCAGTGGTGCTGGGAACCCTATTGTTTTTGTTCAGATTTTTATAGTTTTTCATTATTTTTATTTTTCCGTTGATAAAAGTGGTGCTGCAGGCTAAACCGTGCAAGGGAGGGCGGTGCAATTTACAGGGTTGGTCCAGAGCCCTGCACGTACCTCAGACGCAAAAAATCACATATGTCTGCCAGCAGGGGGCGCTATAATCAACGGAAACACGTTTTGGGCTATAACTCCCACACCATATGTCGCACATTCAAAAGCCTCATATGCTCAGATTCGCTGCATAGCCCTGAATCATCTGGACTAGGACACGCCCATTTGCGCCTATAATTTTTTTCGCAAAATCGCGAAAACTGGAAAACCTACTTTTTCGAACTCCTCCTAGGGATTTTGAGTGATCACTGTGAAATTTGGTACGGGCAGTCCTGACCTGGCCCTGATCTAAAGTTATCAAAACAATTGTGTTCTCTCAAAATATGTGCAAATTATTATCGAATAATTTTTTTTAGCTAGCTATAAAAACGCGAACAGTTGTATATCTCGGTGAAAATGAATCCTAATGACACCAAATCTGAGATCCTAAATTGCCATAGGACTCTGGTGCTATGAGCCAAATTTGGCTAATGTTGGCCACTAGGGGGCGCTGCAAATATGGGAACGTTATATCTCTTAAACGGCAACAGCGATTTTTACCAAATTTGGTGGGTATGATGCTGGGTCACTCCTGAGGCCATATGTTTAAGGTAATCACGACTGGTCAAAGTGGGCGTGGCTTATTGCGAGATAAACAACAAACATTTATTTCAGGTCAAGTATTATGCTCAGGGCTGTGAAATTTACACGGCATATATAGAATTGCACACAGACCACCCACACCAAAAATTGTGCATCTCTTCCACTAGGTGGCGCTGTAACGGACGCAAACGCATTTTAGCCTGTAACTTCCACATTTTAAATCACATCTTCATAAACTTTATATCCCCCTGTTCCGTACATAGGCCCGCATCTTCTGACATAGGCCACGCCCACCTCCACAACATATTTCTCTTTGAAAGTCGCTACGTGTCAAAAACCTACTTTTTCGAACTCCTCCTAGGGTTTAAGCTCGATCTCCACAAAACTTTGCACATACAATCTCCATACTTGCCTGATCAAAAGCTATCAAAAGAATTTTGCTACTCAAAAAAATACGGTACTTATAAATAAACATTTTTTTCCACTAGCTAAAAAACACATACCGTTGCATATTTTTTGTCAAAGTAAAAGCTATCACCATCAAGTTCGAAACACTTTCATCAGAGGTCACCCAGAGGCTCTGTGCCAAATTTTGCGCAAATTATCCGATAGGGGGCGCTATAAATACAGAAAAATCAAGCGACACGAAAGTTGATCAGATTCACACGAAATTTGGTGAGCATGATGTGGAGTGACTCCCGAGGCCAGCCGTAAAGTTTAGTAATGCTTGGTCAAAGTGGGCGTGGCTTATTTAAAAAAAAAAAATTCAGCCTTTCACACTTCCAGTACTCTTCCCATTACAATAAAGCAGCGATGAACGGGCCTGAATGGCCTGAGAGTGTCGGCGTGCAGGCGATCCTGATTTAAGATTGCC
>JAJHUR010140262.1:1394-55326 GCA_027495735.1 Lutjanus campechanus | reverse complement strand
CAGTCCGGGCTATTCGCACACACACAGAGGAGGAGAGGCGGATAGTTGAACACATGGACCGGACCGGGGCTTTATTCAGCTCTTTCCTTCCTTCTGACGTGACAACACAGTACTTTTATGGCTGTAGAGTTGAGCTTCATCACACTGACTATACAACTTACAGTAGCTAGAGCTGGCGTTACTTCTCACACACTTCACCGGAGAGGGAGACACACACCTGCGGGCGTACACACTACAACAACACGGCTACGTGCGGACGACATTACCCACCACCTCCTTAAAGGGGAATGCTCAGGCCGGTAACAGTTGTGTTCAAGTCCGGCATGGAAAATCGCCTACTCTTCTACTCCCTCACAGTCACAAGGATGCGTTTAGGTACCGAAACATGGTACCGTTTGATTTCACGTGAATTTTTACTCGGTAGTACCGACGGAATTCGGTCGGTACCTAAAAAAGTACCGAATTCGGTACCCATCCCTAACTGTAGGTGTCCATAGGTGTACAAGTCTGGGTGAGATTGGGTGTGAGGTCATGGGGTGATGATTTAGCCTCTGGGGATAACAGCTAATGCTTAAGGGCCTCCAGTGTAGCCAGACCAAGAAACCCTCTCTGCGTGTCAGTCATTCATATGCAGATATCTGTTTATTGAAATCAGTTTTAAAGTAACTCCAAGTTAAGCTGCTGCTCCTTTGCATTTAAAAGAGACTGTTGTGGTGGTTCAGATATCAGATCCCTCCTCTGTGGCTCTCAATGAGTTTTCTTCCATTTTTTCCATTAAAAGCATTTTTGGGGGGCAGTTTTTTCTTACCTGATCAAGTGTCTAAAGGATAAGGTGTTGAACACTGTACAGAATTTATAATTGTGATATTGACCTACATAAATTTGGCTCAACTTGCTTGGGATGCCCCCTGGACAAGAGAGGCATCTGAGATACTGTGCCTAGCCCACTACTACCGTGACAGGACCTGGATAAGTGAAAGAAAATGGATGAAAATAACAACTGAAAGAAAATAACAGTATTACATAATGATTGCTGAGATCCCTGACATTTTTTATTAGGCTATTGTGACTGGCGATTGTCACTAGTTGTATAAATGATTCTGATCTTGATATATGAAACACAAATAGCTCAGTGATCCTCTTCATGAAGCAATTTCAAGAAGCCTGACCAGTAATGGCAAACAGGAAACACTCTGGGTCTGTAGCCACTGTGTATGGTTAATGACTCCTCATGAGTTACTGTTCTATCTCCATGAACATAATGGTGTGTGAGGGAGGGAGGTTTACGATACTGTTTACAGTAAAACATTTACTTTGAAGAATGATATCATGCAATGTTGCTCCTCTTGCAGTCATTTAGCAGATGCTGTTTCCTGCCACAGAGTGAACAGGGAATGAGGAGCAGGATCGGTAGTAAACCCAAAATACCAAGACAGTGAGAAGACAAAGAGAACAGGAACATTGGGGGACGGCTGATGAAGGTGCACTAACTGAACATTGTCATTTCTCTACTTTGTGCTGCTGTTGACACACAAAGATGGGGTTTTGGAAGATTAAAGGTGCTTCAGAGTGCTTATCAGAGGTCTTTTTCATTTCTTTTTCAACAACAAATGGACTAACGGATCATCCCTAGTCTGTGGTATGTACGGATCACCCCCCACTGTTTGGCCCACATATGAACCGCAAACTAATTTCAATCACACAGTTTTGCTGCTGCTCGTACTTTGTAAAGTTATCGCTACCAAAATCTTGATGCAACGTTGTGGTGAAAAGACAAGACAGCCACACACTGTTAACTCCAAAGGGTTCTGTGTGGTATCAGAGGAAGAGGGGTCGATCTCAAAGCTGTCACTTTAAACTCCATTGAGTAAAATTCTTCACGTTGTGACTGCAGGCATTTTCATTGGTGTGACTGGGAAACTAGGCATGCTGTCGTCATGGAAATAGGTCGTAAGATTGTGATGTTTATTGTAATTTCAGCAATAGCTGCTGCCTTTACTTCTACACACAGCCCCTCTCAGTCAGCAGAGCAGCTGCAGGCTCTTTAAATGTATCACTAGACTATAAAAAACTTTAATATCTAAAGATTAATGATTTAAAATAACTTTCAAGCTAACTATAACTTTGCAGTTGTTCTGGTTTCATGCTCATTAATTCAAGTTTGCCATAGTTATTGCACATGTATTGTATTTGCACATTTATAGAGCAGGATTAATATAAACTTTATAATTACGTGTGTGCATATGTTTCTACTTGGGGCATGAATATTTTTAATCCCTTATTTTTTGTATTTGCTTTTTTGTTGTTGTGGGTGTATTTTATTAATTCAAGGTTGAAATTGTAGGTTATACAGTAAGGACATGATGTTGTGAGGCACGTGCTGGTGTACACAATATGCATGTGCCTTGTTAGAGTTGGGTGTTTGAAATTTAAAAAAATATGATAGTTCTCTTTTCTCATTTCAACTAGCTAAGGATTATTTTTATTATTGATCAAGTTGATTTTTTTTTCCCACTTAGTTGTGATCTTATTCAATCCTTTAGTCTATTAAATGCCAGAGAAAAAAAAGTGAAAATGATCATCACAGTGTCCCACAGTATGATGTTATGTTGCTAATTTCTTGTTTTGTCTGATCAAGAAAAAACAAAAATTACTAGGGCTGGACCTGAATATTCCACTATGTGGATATTCGTTCGTTGGACAGGTATTTGGTGTTTGGTATTTGGGATCAGGTAGTTTTTTTTGTTTGTTTGTTGGTTTGTTTTTTTCTAAATGTAGGCTATTATGCATGGGACTGGGTGTTTCAGTATCTGCACCCAACTGATCAGTTTGGAGATTAGGAATTTGCATCGCCCAGCCCACAATAGTATGCTTTAATCATCGTCCTGAACCCATCCCATACCACCGGATTATGCATTATAGTCGCACAATTGTCAGGACAGAGTGCTGCAGTGCTCTCCAAGGGCCTGATCCTGCTGCTGGGAGCAGCAGGAAGCTGTCAGGCCGAAGCTTTGAAAATTTGGCTGTTCATTACTACTGAAGCTCTGGAGCCAAAAAATGGTATTTGGGACAGCCAAAGACACAAATTACAATGATATAAAACAGAAAAAAGTATGCACTAACTTAAATAGGTTTTTTTTCCTTTTTTTTTTTTTAACCTGATAAATGACATGAACGATTAATTGATTATCAAACTAGTAATAATATTAACATGAATTTTCTGTTAAGCAAGTAATAGCAGTAAATAAATAAATATCTAAATGCGATTATTTTGACTAATATTACAATTGTGATATGAATTGCAATATTAGAGGTAATAATCATTTTTATATCATTATTCTTTGAAAAACATATTAAAATGACTATGGTGTTTGTTTGTTTTTGTTTGTTTTTGCATGAATCTGTACCAAATGGAAATGTTTTTTCAAGTCTGTAGAATCTGATTTGTAGGACAGGACATCTTTGCCACATGACATTCATTCATTTGAAGGTTTTTTTGACACATATTTTGCCTTTAAGAAATATTGCACCTCCTGCAATTTCAAAATGGCAGAAAACCATGTTGCGATTTTGATAAAATTTCAATTAATTGTGCAGCCTTGACTAACATATATATTAATTCGTTTTTTTCACATTAATGTAGCCTAATACTTGATGTACATGAGTCTTTACGTGTGTTTTATCTGCTCTCATTGCACATCGTCTCTTCATGTACAATTTTCTCAAGCTGTAATACTTAAAGATCTGTGGTGAAGCCATATTATAAAGTAGGCAGAGGTATATATGTATATACGTGCAAGACAGAGAGAGACAAATAGATAGAATATAACACAGGGTTACCACTTTGTTGTTTAAGCACAAAAAATGAACGTGATACATCATTGTATATATTCAATGAGAAGTTGGCTCAGAGTCCTAAGAGACTAAGTTGGCAGGAGGATGAGGAGATAAAGAGCTTAGGTGAAGAATGGGGCGTATGAATCTTTAAAACTGTAATATGCAGCTTTCAGGAAGAAAAATGACTCATAAAATAATTTAGCTTTTTCCAATTTATGGCCACATGGAACCTTTTAAGTGAGGCAGCGATGAGACTATGTTAGCCTTATTAAATACTGTGGGAGGGTAGCACCATTACAGCACAGCAGCTAATTACTAACCCCAGATGGCATTCTGGGGATCCAATTTTTCCTCTGGTGGAGTTTTATTTACTCAGCACAAAAGACAGTTAGTCGACTTCTACGAGTTAGAAATTTCCCCACATATATTTTCCTCCTTTAATTGATGCAGTGGTCAACCATCTCCACTGGTGGTAGAAATGGCTGCACAAGTTTAGAGAGTCAATTTCAAATATAATAAAGACAGAGGAAGAATTACTGGGTTTATGAGCTCAGTTTTAATTACCTCTCATCTTACAATCTCTGTATCTTTTTACATCTCTTCTCTCTTTTTTTTGATCTTGCACATACTCTGTGTGTTGACTGTTAATTGGCTTGTCTGTCACCCCAAAATACTTCTCTTCATGGTGTGTGTGAGGAATATAAATACCTATTTTTCTTTTAGCCTCACACTCTTTCTTTCTGGATTCTTGTTCAACTTATATAAAATTGCAGAGTATAAAGCAGTTTCGTGCAAAAGGGGGCATTATTGTTTGACAAAAGTGACATCTGCATTTACAAAATGACTCACACCGGAAGAATTAAGGTATTTTTTAAGAAATTGTAACCTAGAAAAACTTCAGGCTTGACAAAATGATTACAGATTTGCAATATATTGCGTGACAAACTTGAGATGTTTTTCTCCAAAGCTGTTTCATGTTCTACTTTTCATGCCTTTCATTTATTTATTTCTCTGATTCTCTTCCCTCTTCTTTATACTTAATTCTCTCATTTTTCTTTTTCCTCTCCATACTTCAACCCAAAAGGAATGAGACCTTATTAAATCATTTCTGGTGCACCTTTCACAGTGGCACTGCTGGACAAGGTCAGAATACTCATATGTGGAGCACACACACACGCAAGCGTGCGCGCGCGCACACACACACACACACACACATACACACACATTTACACAGACAGCTCGACGGGGTATAGCTCGGGAGGTATAAGAAGCAGATCTTTAATTTCATGTGTTGAAATAGTCTGAATTTCTGTGCTGCCAACTCTGCAACAACAAAAGCACTAATTGCCCTCTCATTAATCTGTGGCAAGGTGTGTGTGAATGTGTGTGTCCTAAAATATTCAATGTCACCTTTATCACCTCTATCCTTGACACAAAGAGGGCAAATTCACACATACCCGAGCAGATGCCCCACAGTGTCTCACCTCCTTAAATGAGACTGATGCTTCAAGATTGACTCCAAAAGTAAAACGAGAGATATGACAGATACGGAGGCGATACAGGCGCTTTATGTGAACTAATTATCACTTCTGATGAAGGTGGCAGGCTACTGCAGAGCAAGCTGTCAGTGCATCTCAAAGTCAGATCTTAAAGGAATAGTTGGAGGAAGGAGATATGCTTATTCACTTTTTTTTTTACTGAGAGTTAGATTAAAAGATTGATACCACTCTCCTGTCTGTATGGTTAATGTAAAGCTTAGTGATATTCCACTTTGTGAGAATAAGCCATTCAGTATGTACTCACCACTATGCCGATGTGATGATGGGTGAAGGTCTTCAGTTCACAAAACAATCCTGGAGTTTTAGGAGAAACAGGGTTGCAGCCTCATCCAGTACAATGGCAGTGAACGGTGACCACGGATAAAACGTTTAAAAAAGCACATAAAACAAACACAAAATGTCTCCATCCTGCTTGTGTGGTGTAATCCAAGTGTCTGCAAGCCGCGACATTAAAAATTAACTGCAAAAGACGCCATTTCCGCCATGTTTTTAGCAGAAATGTCAACTGTAGCATGTAGCCAGTAGGATGTAAACATGGCGTCGATCTCGCGAGACTTCGTATATATCTTAATGGATGCACCTGCGGAAGTCTCCTCCTTTAGACAGCAAGATAAAAAAAACTGTATTGCTCAAATTTTGTAACTTTCCAGTTTGCACGCATTTCCATTAGTTTAATAAAATATAATGGAAATGAATTCAACTCGTTTCTTACTACAAATGCACTGTTTTTAAAAATTAAATGCTTATTCAGTGAGACAAAAAGAAATGTGTGTTGTGAAAAAGTGCATCAATATACATAAACTAAAGATGCATCAATAATCATTTTATAATCGAATCGTAGCCCCTGAATCGTAATCGTAATCGAATCGTGAGGTGCCCAAAGATTCCCACCCCTAGTTGTGACACTCTGACTCATTGGCACAGTTGTTTCAGAGCTATGACACCAGTGATGTGACTGATGGACAGAGAATTCAGTAATCGCCACACCCATGAGCTATATTCACCTGAACCCAGCACATTTGAATGTTGCACTGCTGCACAAAAATGAACCTAAGTAGAAGTTGTGTATGGAGAGACACAGTCTGTGCGCCATGAATATACTCCGAAATGGACGCATACACGGATGGCTGCGGACACCACAGATGTGTGACTTACCACTTTACGCTTGGCATTTATTTTTCAAATTTCAAATGAAGGTGCAAAATGTGAATCTGAGGGTGCAATGGAGGCTTTTGCACCCTTGTAGAACCAGGCCTGTGCTCAGCTAAGCCTGCTGGCAGTAACATTTTTACTGTACAGAAATGGGAGTGGTAACAAACTTCTCATCTATCTCAGCAAAATGCCAAACTATCCCTCTAAGATAGATCATTTGTAGTTCAGATTGTCAAAAAAAAACACATCTGTATTTTTTTTCCATCTCAGCAAACCCATGTAGACAAACACACTTGAGCTAAATCAAGATAATTCAGCTGCCTGTTGGAAGGATCTTTGGCTGTATCAGTGACAGCAGGGCTGGTGTCTGTAGTAGCATGTGTAGAGGCTCTGTAATGGTTATATTTAGCTCCTTATCTCCCAGACGGCTCTCTGAGCACACAGTCGCCTGGCACAGCAGCCTATTCTGGTGAGAACTGTAGAAACTGCGAACAGTTGATGCCATTCTGGCCCAGACAAAACTATAGCCTCAATAATAATATTTTGTTTGGACTGCCCTAAGTGTACAATGATAGTCATCTTTTTGCAGTGGTTGTCAGTTTTATTGTACTCCAGTCTCATGCTTGGTCTAAGAAATACAGATTTCCCCTTATTTTTCACTTTTTCACAATTCCTGTGTGTTTTCTTCTCACCTGTATTGTCTCTTTACCTTCTTTCATTCTCTCCCAGAGCTCGTTTCCCGCAGTAATCTGTCTGGCAGAATGCGAGTTGGAAAGAGGGTTTGTGTTTTTTGTGACAGTGTGTGATGTTCCTTCTGATCCCGCTGAGTGTTTGAAGCTGCATTACATCAGATTCTCTATACTGCCTCTAAAGCCCCTCTGTCATAGTGTATCTGTGTGTGAGGAGGAGGAAGAGGGGAGAGGCATTGATTTTCCCATACATCCTGTATAAATATGAGAAACACACACATACACACAGAATTTTTACTTGTATATCCTCACAGGATTCCTCACAGGCACAAAACATGATGCACACTTCTGCACAGGTATGTGAGCAGATGACATCAGTATATTCTGCTGCTGCTGCTGAAACACTGGGGCTTTCTCTTCTGCATTATAGATGAGGAAGCTGTGAACAGCTTGTTTGCTTTCTAAATTAAGTTTTTTTCTCTCCTCTTGCTCTCTGAGAGTTGTTGCATTTTGGCTCCATACTGCTCAGGATGAGCCAAAGCTTGAGCACATCGATGCGCGTTTGTGTTTTTCTGCATGTACGCACACGTATGTCCATGAGTGCAAGGAGGCTCTCTGCTGGTTATTTGGTGTGAGCAGCTCTCATCTTTAATGCATGCTGCCCTGTGTATGTGGAAGTAACACCCCCCAAGCAAGAGGCTTTCCTGCTGGTTAGCCTCTAGCAGATTGCTGCTAGTAAGCACACACTCACATGCATTCACAACTTCTATATGAGACTCTACAGCAGAAGGTTGGAACACCTGTGATCTCTCTCTGACATTGACCCTTTCTTCCCTCTTGATTTAGCATGAGCATGAACCACCACATTGTAAGGTGCTTTAAGATTCTCTTGGTAATATCACTCAGAAACACTCAGACTGTGCTCAAGCCAACAGAACAACCCACAACATCTCTCTGCGAATACAAAGTAAATGCACATTTTTGACAGGACACAACCTTGATTAACTTGTCTTGGTAGCAATTTGATATCATGTTTCAAGGATTATGACAGGCCTTTGCATGCCAGACACGTGTTTCTTTTTAATGGGATTAATTCACATGTTTATAATATTTTTCAAACCTATATGCAGTCAATGTGAGCTTTCATACGAATGATGGAATTTTGATGTGTACGCATCTGACCAATCAAACTGCGTGCTGCTGACATCACAATCAAAACATTCAACATAGAGGTTTGTTTGTTTCACAGAACTTTGTTTAATATGATAAAAGGGAAAAGGAGTTACAGAGACAACGATTTCGAAGAGAATGTGAGGAGAGGAATAGAAAATGAGCCTCAGTATGACGATAATGTGCTTTGCGCAGCTGGAACTGTTTACAAATCATAAAATACATCTAACCTCAGATTAGGGTTTCAAATTTTGTGCAGTTTTCTTAACCAAAACACTTGCGTAACATCTTGACTATCAATATTCGATTAATCATTAATAATTAAGTTGTATATCAACAATTCTAGTGGCACAGTAGTTATGTGAAACATTAATTCATGAAACACACAATCTAAATGAACAGAATAATAAAACAAAAAGACTCTTGCTCCTTCTGCTTCTTCACCAAACAATAAAATGTTAAATGGGGCTTTACTGCCACTTCTAGACTAACAAGACAGACCAAACCAAATCACAAGAAAACCTGTGAGGTCTGAAGAAATGGTACACAGAACATACATGGTTGGTTAATCCATTTTTAATCGGTTAAAATCTTGAACAGTGATTAATTGGCTCATGATTAATCACTAACATCCCTGTGTCAGGCATATGGCAAGCAACTGCTCTGGGTCAATCGGCTTTCCAATATTGTTGCTCTGCTTCATCAAGTTAGGTGTCAGCTGTCCCACAATACTTCAAGTCACCAAGTTCTCCGCTCTCTCTCAATATTGGTTGTACCCAGGTATGTTTGTTTTTTTTCTTTTGTCAAGTAAAGGGCATCCCAGGTCATCATTACTTGATGTTGATTCCATCTTTTTTGCCATGGCGCAGTTTTTCTTAGAAGCTTAAAAGTGTATTCACAAAATCACGCTTCGCTTGGTGTGAATAGTCAGGCATGTGAAAATTCGCCACTGAATTATTCACAATTTCATGCTGTTTATTTGCATCGCTGTTGGAGTGTAAAGGCCTTTTGGCTTAAAGAGAAGTATGTTTTGGGACGTTTGCCTTGACTGACCCAGTTGCAACATTATTTTTATGCCTTTGCTTATCTTCCACTCTACATCCACTGTTTGCTGTCTTGCTGTGTCTCTATTTCCATGTCCGATGCTCACCACCGATCACAGGATGTCAAACAAAGATAAAAAACAAGGATAGGCGAGTGGATAAAGAAGAGAGTTGTATTGTTTGCTTTGTGCCAGAAACAATGATCACTGACATTGAGCACACTTCCTTTTGTGCTCTTGATCTGATTTATTTCAGAACAACAGAATGCTTTTTATTAACAAGATCATACATGCGAGTGCAGAGCCATTTCAGTGACATTTATTCACAATAAATCAAATACTAAAATGTATACTGTTGGGCTGCACAATCTCTGTTACATTAAGTAATAGTTTGCTTCTGGTAAGTAGATTTTTTTCCTGCACTCCTATAGTCAAACAAACAAGTGTGAGATTATCTTGTCTTAGCTCAGTTACTTGATGTCTAATGTATCAAGTGGCTCCACTTCACAGACTGATCAGATCTGACAGATTGTGCAAGCTCAGTTAGAAACATCCTACACTTAACTGTGAAACTGCAGGCAGGAGCCCTCTGTGAATAATGGAATAGCAGCCTTTACTTATTTTATGTAATCTGTTATATAGATTGTTGCATATATATATACTGACCAGCCACAACATTAAAACAACTGACAGGTGAATGAAAGACATTGATTAACTTGTTTCAGGGGCACCTGTCAAGGGGTAGGGCATATTAGACAGCAAGTACACAGTCAGTTGTTTAGGTTGATGTCTTGGAAGCATGAAAAATTGGCAGTGTAAGGATGCAACTATGACAAGGCCCATATTGTGACGGTTAGATGACTGGGTCAGAGCAATCTCTAAAACAGCAGGTCTTGTGTTCCCACAGTACAGTGGTTAGTACTGCCAAATGTGGTCCAAGAAAAAACAACCACTGAAACAGCGACAGGGTAATGGGTGCCGAGGGCTCATTCATTTGCGTGGGGAGCAATGGCTGTCTGGTCCGATCTCATACAAGAGCTACTGTAAGCGCAAACAGCTGAAAAAGTTAATGCTGGCTATGAAAAAAAGGTGTCAGAACCACAATGCATCACAATGGCGTTCCAAGGGCCCATGTCTCTTGCTGAAAACACCTACAATGGGCATGTGAGCATCAGAACTGGACCGTGGAGCAATGGAAGAAGGTGACCTGGTGTTGACGGGGTGTTGACTTGGCCTTCAAATTTCTCAAAGTTCGATCTGATTGAGCATCTGTGGGATGTGCTGGAACAAGTCTGATCCATGGAGTCCCGACCTTGTAGCTTACAGAACTTAAATGATCTGCTGCTAACTAACAGGCTTCACAAGTCCATAGGTTATTATAGTTCAAAAGGGCAGATGAAGTTATCTTTATTATGCCAGATGCAACAAAACTTCATAGCTGATCCAAAAAGTGACAACAAGTGGTCTTTTAAGATGGAGTAACAAGTGGATTAACTATGCTATTTCAAGCAACAGGACAGGAATAACAGGGGAGAAGGACATAAAGCAATCAAAAACAGTCAGTGGTGAAGCCAGAACCGATCAGGTCTGTTTCTCCCAGATGGGTTGGGTTTGACATTTGTCGGTTCTGCATGGGTCCGGGTCCCAGCTTTCAAATAATAGAGGGGTATGTTCTGGGTTTGGGTACAGCATCTCTTGGCTCTGCATGGTTCTGGGTCCCAACTTTTAAATAATAGACAAGTCTGGTTTCATTGTAGTAGTACATTTGTTAGGTTCAGGCACAAATTCTTGGACCTGTGAAGACCTCTACTACCAATGTCTTGGTGCCAGATACCACAGGACACCTTCAGAAGTTGTGTGGAGTCTGTGTCTCAATGGTTTAGAGCTATTTTGGCAGCACAAGGGGGAATTACACAATACTACAATAATTATGCAGGTGGTTTTCATGATGTGGCTGATAGGTGTATAAAAACCATGCAGTGTCAGACAGACATATAAAGTCTCTTATGTTGCACTAAAAGAGAGATTAGTGTAGATAGATTGGTGTGATGTTCCCAACTATCAGCCTTTCTGTCTATTGACTCCTGTCTGTGTCTGTTTGTATTGCTCTGTCCGGCCCTTACTGAGCTCTGGGTGGGTGGATCAGAACTTCCTGCACCTTTGTCTAACCTTTAGCTGGAAACTGCTGCCCTTTCCATTCCTCTCAGGTTTAATTTTCTCTGGTCAGACTTTGACAGAGCTGGGTCGGAGGCCATCGATTCACAGAGAGACAAAGAGGAAGGTGGAGGGAAGACGACAGAGTGGCTGCACAGTTTGCTGGTGCAAGTCATGCTCAGACACACTCACACCTATATATCCGCCTCTTTTTTCCAAGAGAGACTTGTTGATCTGATGCACCACATGCATGTACCACATGCAGAAACAAACACAAATGAGAGCATCACCCTTTTGCTCAACTGGATGGCAGTGATTGTCCTGTGAATGCCTCAGGGCTTGTCTTTATCTGGTGCTGAGAGTGATCTCTAACCTTGACTGCTCGCATGCTCATCCTATGGACACACACACACACACACACACAGAGGCATTACATGGTCTACGGGATCCACCGAACATTATTATGGTGTGTGATGTCTCTCTCTTAGAGGACTCCCTCCTGTCCTGGACAACCTATTCCCACGTCAAGCACCCCGACCACCCTGAATGTCAAGGAGAAATGACTTATCAGTCTCCCATCCATCTCATTGTCTCCCTCCCTCACTCTCATTCCCTTGTTCATGCTGTCTGTCAGTCTGGCCCCCAGAGGGGCAGCCAGCCAGAGGTCAGACCTCTCTACTCCGCTTCTCTGTTTCTCTCCAACTTTCTGTCCATCCTGTCCTGTGGGACAGAGGGTCACTGACTGACATTTATCTCCACGGATATGGAGTATGCTTTCAGACTGGGAAATGGCTTTTTGTCCATGTATTTGTCTGTCTGTGTGTGTGTGTGTAGATGAGGACATGCCCTTTGGTGCTGAATGGAATGACTTTTGCTGCAGTTTGTCCGTTAATAGTAAAATCTGTAGTTTGTATAGTTTTAAACAGCTTCTAAAATGTTTCTAGCACGCTGCCAGTATGTGAAACTCCATTCTAAAAATCCCACTACGAGAGATGAGATTCATACATTTAGTGCTTTCAGAATCTGAATCTTGACCTGGCTTCAGCATGACTTTTAACAGGTCTGTGACTCTAAAGAGGCACTGATCTCACCTGAGTGAATAAAAGGAATGCATGGCCAGATATCAATAGAGGTAAGTGAGAAAGAGTGTTTTTCTGTATGTTTGACAGCATAATTTCACTTGCTTGCTTTTTCAGCTAGTGACTAGATCTCATGTTCTTCTTTAGTTACTAAATATGACCACTTTTAGACCATTTTACAAACTTAAGTTATGTGACGGCATTGGAACTTATTCCGTTTACTAATAAGGTCCATGACAGGATTTGTGAGCTCTGAAAAAGTGCACTATGATATTATATTGTCACACATCTCAAGGTCAAGGAATGAACTTGAATGCTGAATTGTTATTGTGGCTTTATTTGTTTTTATGTAATTTTGGTGAACCGGCCCCTAGTCATTTCAGCAGAAGCCAAGCTGTTGAAGCTAATTCTGGTTTTGCATCTTGTTTGATTGTTTGGAACAAATGTTTCATGGAGCCTAAAACTCACAACTGTGACAGAATGCAAATAATCATTTTCACACACAATTTAGCTTTAAATAGATAGAACAAGAGACCGTTCATGCCCAAACAAATACCCTCTGGGAAAAAAAACAAACTAAAGTTTTGAGGTCAGCAAAAAATTGTTAAGACACACACACACTTCCCCTCACACACATTATAGCCCTGTCCAACATTCTTTTCAAGTCACACAAATAACCCTATATTGTAAGGACTTTCCAATCACTCCCGTCCACCCTGCGCATGTCTAGATCACAAGTTTGTCACAAGCAGTTTTTACTTGCACACTCTCTCATGCAACAGATGTGCTTTCATTTGAATTCAATTAAATACAATACAAGATGCTTTATTTGCATGGATGTTTTATAAACAATATTGCCAAAGCCTTAATGACACAATAAAAAAAAACATTATTTAATATTTGCAGCTGTCTGCACCAACTCTGTATGGGCTTGCATTTCAGTTGTGTCTTGCGGGTGAAAACAACCTGAAGGGTATGCTTGTATTTTTCTGACAATATGCGCACAAATGCGATCTTCGTGCCCAATAAAAAGGCACTGATGTATTTATCCACATTTTGCAACGTAAGTGGAGCAGTGTATGCTGCTCTCTGACTCTCTGCTCCAATTGATTTGTAGGTTAAAATATTATAGTGATGGCCCACATTTTCCATCATGCAATGCTGGACTGATTCAGCCTGTTTCCTGTTCCAAAATTGTGTCATTAGTCATATGTATTCTCAGAACATGGTGACATGGTGTCATTTTTGTGCTGGTTTATAGTTTTAACCATTGGAGAGAAGGCTGTTAACTTTTGCCCCCCACTTCTAAAACTGGAAGCAGACTTTATTCTTTCCTTATTTTATTGGGGTTACTTAATTAAATAGAAAATAGTTAGACCTTTCACTAACATTCAGACTGTGGCCATGCATTGATTTTTTTTTTCACGCTGAAATGTCATTGATCACAGTGACTTCTTCAAAGTGTCACAAATGTCGCATGTTCGATACCGAGGAGACTCTCTCCAGATGCATCCATGTCGCTCATTAGCAGTGGGGCAGAGCTTGTCCACGCTGTGATAACACAGTGACTGTCCATCTTCTCACAGGTTACCCACAGAGCTGCTCTCATACCAGCAGATGGTAAAGCTGCCCATCTACTGCAAATATCACATTTAAAATCACAGTCTCCGCCTCTTTTCTTTGGGGTTGTATTATGGCTTGATTGAGATTCTGCTCTGTGCTCATTACTTTCATCAGTGGACTTTTATCTCCCCCCCCTCCCCCCTTCCCCACAACCTCCATCCTCCATCTTTCCACCCCGATCCGGTAGTCAGATATCACAGCCTGCCCCTCAGCCCCTGCAAGCTGCCGGGGTGGCCAGCTGCTCACTCTGGCTCCCCCATCGCATACATCTCCTCCACCACTGTCATCAAGTGAACCATTTTATGGTTCATGGGGATGAGTAACAGTATATGGGACGCAAGCTACTGTATGTTTTGATGTTTATTTTTGGCAGGTGTGAACATACAAATGAGTTAAATGGCAGAATGAGTAACGATATTGTTGAGGCTTTGTTTACAATTGAGATAGAGTCAAGATGGGTTTATCAGTGAGTGGCTCTGCAGGCAGCTCATGTCTGACGGGCATTTAATTAGATCTGGCCAATTTTCTCACTTGCCCTCCATCCCCCCTCTACATTTTCTTTGCTTTTGCATCTCTTGATCTCTTATCTCTCTTACACTCATTGACAATAAGTTGCACACACACACACACATACACACCCACACACACCATACAACCTTCCCATTTCTCCTGGGAGACTCCCATTTTTCATGTCCCTCTCCCGGTTTCCTCCTGGGGTCAGTTCTTCTGTATTTCTTCTGATTTATGACAATTTTTCACTGCTTTGTTTCCTTTTCAATATCACAACCTATTTCTGGCACTGTGTTTACAAGCACAAAGACTCTAATGCTGGGTTACACCAACCAAGGATTCATTTTAAAACCTGATTAAATCATGGTTTCACCTAAAATTCTGTTGCAAACTTTTAAACTATCTTAAAATTAAGAAAGATTAATTTTAAACCTCTCTTTAAACCTGTGTTCAATTTTCACACTAAACTGGGATTAAATATAATTCTGGTGCATCATAACTTTAAACTCCAATTTGAAGTGTAGGTATGAAACACACACTATTTTCAGCTGTTGCCTGTTAGGGATGACCCCTATACCTTGTTAGGCACGAAGCAGAGTGCGAGTATGTGCACACACATGCATGTGTCTGTAATGTGTAAATTGGCAGCTGCATAAAGGCTGCCGGTTGGTTAAAGAGACTGATATGTAAAACAGGTCACATCGACAAGGACGTGTGCGTGTCAGTGCGTGCGTGGATGTGTGTGTGTTTGAATATCTGCTGACATAGGCTGTGCGCCCTCCAGCAGTTCTCTTTGCTTACCCAACTCTTATTAAAGCAGTAAATATGGCCGGGACATAAATTTGACGTCATGATTTAATTCCACTCTCCCTCTCTCTTGCTGGATCTCTCTACTCTCCCTCTCTGTTTGTGTGTGTGTGCGCGTTTGTGTGTGTGTGTGTGTGCGCGCGCGCATTGATGCTCATTAATATGGCATTAATGTTGCCTTCTAATTACAAGAAGCCAAGAATTGCTGGGGGGCAAAGTTTGATGCATTCTGTTCAGGGTGCTCCGTGCTCTTTTGAAATATGCTCACCTTTCCGTTCCTCATCAATCTAGTTTAGAGAGGGTGATATATTGTAGCCTGTGTGAGTTTTTATGAGTGTGTGTAATTGGAGTTTTATGTAGATGTTTTTTGGGGCTGTTAAAGAGCCAAACACGCTCCAGGTGTTACTATGCCCCTCGCTCCCATCGTAGAGGCACTTTGGAAAGGTTGTAACACAATGTGATATAACAGGATTCACAGCGCACATACTGTAGGAATGCACCGCATCATCAAGTACTGGTTGGCTCCTTTGCAAAAGATGAGACCACAGCCTATAAAAGAACTGGCAGATTTGTTGTAAAGATAATTAATTCCCTCTTTAATTTGGAGTTTGGCACATTTAACTGATACGAGATTTAAGTGCTTCAAGTAAAACCCACATCACATGATCACCTTCCTTATGACATGTTTATGACTGTGGAGGAAAACTTTTAATTTATGTAGCCGTTTAGTTAATTTAGTTTTTGTGTCATGCCAAAAACTGCTGTACAGAATATTAGACATCAGAAATACAGTGAGACATCTTCCAGTAAAGCCAGAAGAAAGCATTCAGTTATCATTTTATATATACATACTGTATTCATACATTTATGGACAAAATTTCTAATAAGTTACAGAATTAGCCAAAGAAAGAAGGAAAAAGCTTCTGAAACTTTTAGTCATCATTTTAAGGGCTTTTCTCATTTCCCAGGCTATTTTAAAGGGGTACTCCACACATTTTATGCATTAAGATCAGTTTAATCCTCCCAGGGTGTACTTACTCACCTCAATGAAACAGTTATAATACAGTTACATTATCATCTGTGATTCTGAAGGAAACTTTCCAAAGTCTGAACAATGAACCCTTGTAATGTCATCAGGGTTATCCTGCCTTGGACCTGGTGATGGCAAATTTATAACAGAAAACCTGCATTTGATCTGTACTAGTGAGTAAAAGTCAAGATATCTCCATCTTTGCTGCACAGACTTTGATAAGTCTGATAATGCCTCTGCGCTGGTGACATCTATGGTTTTCAGTTTGTCCATCCGTCTGTCCCATTCCTGTGAATGCCATATCTCAGGAATGCTTTGATAGAATTTCTTAAAATTTGGCAAAATGTCCACTTGGATTCAAAGATGAACTGAGTAGAATTTGGTGGTTAAAGGTCAAAGGTTACTGAAAATTAAAAAAAACAAAACATCTATTTACCTCAGCGTCGGTGACAACTGTGGCTGGAGGCATTATGTCTTCAGGTTTTCATATATACATGTACATGCATCCCATTCGTGTGAATGCAATATATCAAGGCTTTGAAGGAATTTTTTTCACTGTGACCTTGTATCCATCCCATTCTTTTGAATGTGAAGTCTTAGTAACACCTTGAGGGAATGTCTTCACAAACGTTCACTTGGACTCAGTGATGAGCTGATTAGAATCTGATGGTCAAAGTCAGTGTGACCTCACAAAACACGTTTTTGGCCATAACTCAAGAATTATTACGCTAATTATGACAAAATTTCACGTACGTGTCTAATAGGATGAAACGATGACAGTATATGGTCAGATACTGAATTTGTTACACTTATCTTGATTATTCTGTGCTGCCGGGTTGAAAATACTGTATGTGTGAAGCATCCATATTTTAGAATTGGTAGCTTCATTGCGGCAACATCCATATTTGAATTGTAGCCCACCAGAAGCACATTGGTCGTGCTGATGTTGAGCTTCAGGTGATTGTCGTACCATGTAACAAAGCTCTCTTTCAGTCCACTGTACTCCTATACAAAAATAGTCTCCAAGTGAAGACAGCCTGTTTCTCACTGGAAATTATTCACTGCAATAATACATGTCAATATAGTGAGAACTTCCTTTTCACCACCTTATAATAAATTCCAGACTAACATTAAACTCTCCTCTATGTATGTGTCAGACATTGATGTAAAATGTAACATAACTGGTTGGCGACGGCAGAGACATACGACCCTGAGTGGAGACCTACAGCTGCAAGGTGGTCATTACAGTTAAAATCTGTCTCAAACAAATTTCTGAAGTAAATAACCAACTATGTATGTAAATGATAACATTGTCATTTTTCCCTATTCTAATCAATTTTTTTATTGATTTAAATTCATTTGCTAGATTTTATATATTGCCTGTTTGATTGTGAATTTACATTTTGTTAGTTTTATTTTCAGTAGCTACAGCTAGAGTGGGTACAACCATTTTTTTCATCTTTTTCAACCTATTCTTTGCAGTTTTCTTCCTCTTCTAATTCTCAAGTGAACTGCAGCCTCTTACACCCACGTGAAACTCACATAGCAACACATAATCTGAATAATGTGTTATTTAGTATATGTAGACACAAATATTTTGTTCAGTATGTCCAATTTGAAAGAAATGTGAACTTAACTAAACCAGTTTTGAGGTTGTCAATGCAAGCACTTGTGCAGTAAATCCTCTCTAAATAATTCTTCTGTCATCCCAGTGAGAAGCCACTTTGTTGCTGACAAGTATTTACTCCAACCTTTATGAGCCCATTAAAATCATATCAAGCCACGGAACTGTCATGAACAACATTTTCGTAATTAACCTGACATCATGGCACTTTTTATTAGTGGTAACGGTGCAAGGGGTGCAAGATGATGGGCTTGGGAGGGGGAGGTAAGGTGAGAGGAGGACAGAAGATGAAAGTGAAAAAAAGGTTTTGTAATGACGTGGGAAGGAGGGTTTAATGTGATCTGACAGTCAAATCATCATACTGTGTAAAACATCAGGTTTCATGTTTAATTGTGGTGAATTTTATGATGTGTAACCTGGATACATCCTCTATTCTATCTCTTCTATATAAACTTTCATGTCCATAGGAAAACACACAAGTCACACACACACAAAACTAGTTTCCTTGGTGAATAGCTGTGAAGGAGGTTTCTCCGACTTGTGAAGGATCCATTTGGGGCAGTGCAGAAAAGAAATGAGATAGAATAGCACAAAGGAAAGAACACTTTGCCTTCTCTCTTAACCCCCCCTCCCTCTTTTCCTTTAGTCTGAGACGTAGGGAGACGGTGAAAGAGACCATTAGTAAGAGTGTGAAAGGACGAGAGGATAAAAGCCGAACACCTCCAGACTTGAGACGGGAGCGCAGTTTTCATCAGCCAGCTGATAGAAAGAACAGATTGACGTTTTGTGAATTGTTCTGTTGAATATGATCCGATACTGCACAAATGAGAATGTCCCAAGCACAAGGTTACAGTGACTTTCTGTTAAGGTTTCCTTGTAGAATTAACTTAAACCATGTCGCTTTCCCTTTGTATGGTTGAATGTCTCCTGTTGAAGTTAGTCGTTTTGAATATTGCCTTTTTCTTCTTATCCGTCTTCTTTTCTGCCTCATGACTCCTCCTGATTCCTCCTCCTCTCCTCTTAACTGTTCTCCATCCTTGTCCTGCGGTTACCTGGGAAACTGTTTCTGACTCCTTTTCTTTCAGTAGTGAAAGAATGAGACCAATTCACTTAACTCTCTTCCTTTGGAGTTGTTAAAACTGCACACTGAATGATGTTAGCATTTTTCTTGCACAAATTCTACGTGACTGAGACAAAATTGCCATTGTGTCAGTTATGTCTTTTATAACTCTGTTAATTCTTGTTGTGCTACTCAACTGTAAAAGCCCAACTGCTGCACCACTTAAAGTGTAGTTCAACTGAAGAGATATCCTAGAGGTGTCTGACACTAGCATGTAAAAGCTAATCATCTAGAGCACTGAGTTTCACCAGCAAGCTAGCTGACCTGTGAATGGTCCCCCTCAAGATACAGTTTTCTTCCCCTTAAGTAGCTTTGAGGCTGGGAACATGACTTTATTCCACACTATCTGACAGCATCACATATATTCTGTAAAGCTATATGAAGTTTACATGGATGACATGTTCATCCATGTAAACTTGACCCTTGATAACACTTAAGCCAGTGTGATTTATATGGCTGCACTATTCAATGATGTGGAAATATTTTGGATGTTATACACAAATATACATAAAATTCGGCCTAATTTTTAGACTGATATAGTTGTGACAGGCCAATAACCAATAGCACAGGTGAATTATGTGTGGGAAACACTGCCATAGAAAAACAGCAAAACTATTGGCTGAGATACATGCAAGTATAGCTTAGCTGTTGTTACAGAACTGGGCTGTTTGTTTTGTGTAGGAGGTGCTTGTGACAGTTACAAAGCTCTGTTGCAAGCAACAAACAGCTGTTTCTATGCTCCTCCTGCTGCTGATTTTGACAGAACCGTTTATAAGTTCAAAAAATATTTTGTGCTCTTCTAGTGCTACGTTCTTACGTGACTACTCAGATTAATACGTGTATTTTTTAATTTTGAATCAGCAGCCTTATGTTGTTGTTATTTAGCCTTTCTGAGGCTGTTGCATGGTTAAACCAATTCATTCAATTTTATTAAAAAAAAAAATATATATTGTCCCCTTGTATTTTTGAACAGCTGCCTCAGTCACTTCATCCTGGCACCTGACCATTACATTATACTGGTCTCCCACCTTCGTACTGGTGAAATTGTGGTGCAGTCAACATGTCATCATGTCCATTCCTCTACAGTTTTACTGTTATGTGCTGCCTGATGTCAGTCTAGTTATATATTCCATAACGTACAATTAAGTTGTTCTGGCAAATAACACTATTTCACAGACAATAGTCTATCACAACAGAAATGTTAGTTGTGAGTGTGTCATTTTCCATAATTCTCACATTGCTGAGATGTGACATTAGCCTGAGTTTTGTCAGCAACTGATGGTAAAACGGATTTACTTTTCAGCAGCATAGTATAGAGTATATATAGCATAGTACACATTGTGAAATGAGATATGGCTTAACAGAAACTTCACCACTTTAAATTCCAAGTGTTAAATTCCATGCAACTTTGCTGCTTGGCCATCAGTAGACCTGGAAACTTCAAATAGCACAGCTTGCTTTCTCTAGCTGCAGACTTCAAAAGAGATGCCCACACTTTGCAGAGCTCCTTACTGCTTCGTTCACAGCAGTGAGGAAGGAAGAAAAGACGAGGAGATACTTACATGAACGAACACATTTAGGCTGCATTCAAAGAGCCGTGTGAGAACGGGGAGTTACAATATAAAGACCTGGAGGAACTGAACTGCCATCAAACACCTGTAAGCAATTCAGCCCACAACAAGCACAGGCTCATGCACCCTGTGTTTACGACTCTCTTTGCTTCATTTCAATTTGTACATGATTACTAATTCACTACCATTTACTGCACACCTCGAACACAACACTGAGACATGTTTATCACCCTGCATCTTGGATTTTTATTGAACTTTCTCAACAAATAGTTGCACCGTAGTGGAGAGTCAGCCAGATCCTTCTGTCTGCTTGTATGCCACTCAGTGTGTTATGTGTGTGTGTGTGTTTGTGTGTGTGCGTACCTGACAGGGCCCCAGTGTGTGCTAGCTGAGCCCTGTCACCCGCTCCCACAGTGAGGTGAAATGCTTTTCACTGCTCGCTGCTTTTCTTTTCCACGCTCCTCAGGCTGCATGAGCATCCAGGTGGGACAGCAGGCAGAGAATATTGAAACCCCAAAGCTGTGGGGTGTGTGTGTGTGTGCGTGGTGTGTGCATGTCCGCGTGTCTGGTTTCCGGCATATGTGTGTGCGCAAAGCGTGTGTAACTGCGTGATTTTCTACCAGCGGAGTGTATCCAAAAGCTGAGACATCGCTGTAGGCAAGCTTTCTCTATCCAACACGCCCGTCACAAGGCTTTCTCCCCCCTGCCGCTGCTTTTACAGGATTAGAGATGCCACCATCGCCTTTTCTCTGTGACTGTGTGGCTGTCTGCTTCACAGTAAGAATGGCAGAGCAGTTGGACAAAGAAGGAGAGAGTGAATATCTATGATTTATTTTAGTACAGTCACAGTTTTTTCTTTTTCTTTATTTTAATTTGGGGTGGCAGCAGCAGTAGTTTTGCTTGCAACACCTTAGTCCACCTCCAATTTACTGATTGTGTGCAGGCTGTCCTATATTGCATTGCACTGGCTCAGCCACTGCCTCATTAACTCCAGCATCAGGCTGCATGACTAATAGACTAACATTACACTGATAACAATCCTGTTTGTGGTGGTAATTGTGTGAGGCAATTTCCATCCATATTAACACACAGTGTATGTCCTAAACTGATAAGAAGCAGGGAAACCTTCCCATTAACTGGCTAAAATTAGTCATCAGATCAACAAATATCATGCTTGTCACTCCTAGTGGATGTCAGAAATAGGTTTGGACGTGTCTGGCAGCTGGTACTGGGTCATATGAGTGGAAAAAAGAAACGGTGCAAGTCTCATAAAATCACCAAAACTTGTTCTGTTTGGTGGAAAAGCAGTGATCAAACTTTAGTGCTTATCCTTTGTTTGAGTTCTAATTAGAGATTTCACAGTTTCAATAGTAAATTGAAAATCAATCAGAATGAGTGAAATAAAATCAAATAAAAGGCAAATTTGTGATCCTCTCATTATTTTTTCCTCTTCACTCCCACCTACTTGCGGCGTCCGACGTGCATCTGAAGACAAAAACAACACTTCAAAGATGACAGAGTGTACCTTGCCAGCTGTTATATGACCCTTGATACCATATTGATAATCTTTTAAAAGAAGAATTAGCTGTCAGTGCAAAAAAATGCTCGAATTGAAAAATCAAATTGAATCAAATCGCTTTACTACAATTATAAGTGACCCCTTTTACTGTAGTAATTTGATCGATTGCAAACATGAAAGTATTGATTAGAGCACCTTTAAGGTCAGAGTGTTGGTCTCCAGGAAATTAATACTAATAACCATTAGTAAAGAAAAAAAACACAAACGTTGGAATGTGTGTCTTAGAAAGAACAGCAAGTTGCAAGTCTACCTACATATTTAAGACATCCTGTGTCTACCAAGCAGTGAAGCATATTTTGTGACACACACACACACACACACACACACACACACACACACACACACCACAGATTGCTTCCCATAGGATGATGGGATGGAAACATGGCCACTTGGATGGTAAATATTAAAATCAAATTGTGCTCTCATAGAATTGCCGTTGTGTATTTACAATGTCCTGGAGTGGCTGCACACTCACACACACACATTCACACACACATTCACACATGCTGCTCAATCATTCATTGAGATAAGCAGCAGAGCTTATCAGCGAGGAGCACAGGCTGAGACACGGCAGCCAAGTAACCTGCCTGCTCCCTGAGAGGAGACAATAATGACATTCACAGAGCACATATGAACACACACACATGTGCATGCCCTTCACTGTCAACACAATGAAGCAGATAGAGTGTAATCACACATGTCCACTACATTAGAATATTGACCCATTCACTGACGCAGCCATAGATACGTCTCTGGTCCAAATTCATATTCCTGTTAAGGATTTATCCAAATTAGGGCAGCAGATGTTCCAAGAATTGCCCTTATTGGCTTTAGCCCTCCTCAGTAACAGCCTATTACAATATTGACATTCACCAATGGAGCAATTATACTAGAGATTATATTCTCTACTGAGATGCAGCAGAGTATGAGCCACTTACACATTGCAGGTGGCGTTGGCAAAGTGCCTGTAATCATAATGAAGAGAGGTTGTGAAGGTGAGATGGGCTGAGCTCAGAATCAAATGGCCACTGCAGTCTCCTGCAGAAATCCCTTCCCCTCTACCCTGTTTCAGTCCTGTGCAATACATTTTAGAGATTCTGTGAGTATAGTAGTTCTACAGTGCATAACACTACATAAATCTTGATGCTACATGAAGCACTTTCAAATATTAAAGGGAATCTTTTGGATGCCTCTGTACTAAACTTGTAGCAACTACTGCATACTGGCAAAAGCAAGTTTTCATAACTTATGCTGCACAAGTAATCATACATCATGACCTCGTTCTGAAATGTCAGTAGCATAAAAAACAAATATAACTACATGCTTTTATTCTTTTCCTCCGTGTCCCATTTTCCAGTATTGTCGTAAAGACCACCTAAACTGAGACAGGACCAAAAACAGAGTGTATCAAGACTGAGATTAGACAAAGACTTTGAAGGACTGAGACTCAGTCAAGACCAAGGCAGGGCAAGACTGAGTTCAGACAAACAGTCAAGTGCGAGTCCCTTACTGCATGACACACTCAAGATAAAATGTGGAACATGCAAACGGACACTCCTCAAATTAATCTGAACGATCCACATTCCCATAAAAACACACTCAGGAAACAAATGAAGATTCCTCTTTATTCACCTCTTTTATTGCCAGAAATGTGTTTGTATGAGTGTAGCACGAGAAATGTCTTTAAATATCCAAAAGCCGTTGCAAGAGGTGAATTTTAAGATGAGGTATTCCTTTACTAGTCCCACAATGGGGAAATTTATATTATAGCATAGTGGATAGCAAAAATATTAAAAAACATAAATAAAAATTTAAGATAAAATATAAAAACATACACAAGAGGAAATATAAAAAAAAATATGAACAAATTATATTGTATGGGAATTTTGTTTTTTATGAGCAAACAAATACAAATACTCAGGAATTGAAATCAACTATTTTTATTCAAGACTTTCACTCATCCTCACACTTATCCATGTTTTACTATTTGCCTAACACAAAATAAGTTTTTATACAAGCATCAGGTATTCTGGGTTACTCTCCACCTCTAGAAATCATCAAGAAGCACAGAATGGGGGCGGAGGTTTAGCTCAGTTGGTAGAGCATCCGCCCCATGTATTGAGGCTGTTAGTCCTCTGCAGCGGCCGCTGGTTCGACTCCCGCCTTCGGCCCTTTGCTGCGTGTCATCCCCCCTCTCTCTGTCCCATTTCCTGTCTACTCTTCAGCTGCACTATACAATAAAGGCACAAAATGGCCAAAAAAATAACTTTAAAAAAAAAAAAAAAAAAAAAAAAAACACAAAATGAATCAAACATTTATTCAGTGCTTAAATCTTCATTATTCTTTGTGTGTTCTTAAACAATATAGTATGTTTTGTTGCACCAACAACGGGCCTTCTTATTGGTTGCATTTGAAGCAGGAAACTTTACATCCAAGAACAGAAATTATGTTAAATAAATCAGACAGTAATGTGCTGCAGGGATGATGCATTTTTGTAGGCACACCAGGAAGTTAACATCACTCTGGACCTGCCTACAAAAAGGCCAAAGGGATTTTTCCATTGGAAAATGTTATACCTTGCTTGTTTATTGATATGTTGACTTAGTTGACCCAGTGGTCTAAGAAGTGTTACGAGCCTAACAAGTATTATAGACTAATGTTTGTAACATTATTCACAACTGTAATGTTAGTCCTCCTGACTCCTAATCCCCATCTTGAAGCGAAATGAAATCATCTTTAACCGTTAAGTTAAATTTATTACTTCTGTGGACTTGATTGAATTTTTTTTTTTTTCTGATGGCCTTGCTGCCCCTGGCGTTTGGCCTTTGTGTTCTCAAAAACTGTCAGCACCAAAGGCCAAGCAATCTTGCCCCTATAATGATGAAATCTGACTAGAACACTAATGCTTTTGCACTAAATGTGTAGCTGACTACTGTGTATAATAGGTTTATTGTGCATAGTCAGTATGAGGTATGAATATTTTGTGCCATTACATTAGCTTTGAAACAAATGATTCAATTCAACATCTGCAGTCACATTGAACTCATAATCCCTGTAATGCATATCATACAACACTGACACATTTATTATTCATTCACAGCAACTACACAATAATTGGATATACAAATGTGCAGTTGTGCACATGCCAGCTCAGCTCCAGCGTTGTCACATAACACACACACACACACTCTCACACACTTATTGTCAGCATCACATTGAGCTCTTTAGCTGCTGTGGTCTCGTAGAGGGTTGTTATCCAGAGCACTGAGCTCTCAGTTCAGCTACAGCAGAGACACAGACGGGAACACTGGCAGGGAAACACGGAATAGGCGCTGCTGGAGTTCTGCTACTGAATGAATGCGTGTGGGCATGTGCAAGTATGTGTGCATCGCCTCCACCTGTGACTTTCTGAGTGGAAAGATGTCGCGCTGGGAGTGAGCTGCGTTGTGGCCCATTGAACATCCCCTCTCTGCCCGGTCAGCTCATCCCTCTACCTCTATCCATCCTTTTTTGTTTCCCCCTCTTCCATTTACCCTCCCTCCCCCTAACCACCCTCTCTCTTTTCTCTCTAAACCTGTTACCTGCAGCCCACTCTGTGTCAGTCCTTCTCCATTTTTCGCCCCCTTCTTGACTCTATCCTATATTTTTTTCATCTTCCTGATAGTGGTCTTCCATTAGACTCTCTTCTTCCCAGCCTCTCTTTGTACCTTTACTCTTTTCTTTTCTTACATGCTCCAATTTCTTTCTTTGTGCTGCTCCCTCTGTCCCGTTTCTTGCTCTGTCTGTTTTGTTTCCCCTTTCCCATCACTATATTGCACTTTTGTGCCTTTGCTTGTCTCCATCCAAACCTGTGACCATTTATCCCCTTTCTCTTCCTCTTTCTTCATCCTTACCTGTGAGAATAAACCCTTGATGTGAATCCAGCTGAGTAATATATTGTTAGGGCTGCTATCAGAGGGCAAAGACTCATCAGATGGAAGATGTTTTCTTTACTGAATTTTGAGAAAGACAATTTTATTCATGTTTAAAGAGAAGCAAGTGACACATAAAATCAAGAACAATATAAACCTCACACAACAAGGCTGCAAATCATGAGTTCAGTTTTTATCTTGAATTATATCTGAAATTAACCACTCAACAAAAGAATCTGATTGGTCATATGGAGACCTGACCAAACAATAAGAAGCTAATCTGACAGTCCAAACTCTTTAACTGCATTAACAACAGCCAGCGTTGACAGGGAATTGTAGATATGAAATCAACTCTATAGGAAGAAGTCTCTGTCCAAATTTCTGTATGTTCTTCTATTTTATCCATGACTGTTCATCTGATTGACTTCATACTCGGTGATTGTATTGCTGATTTTTGTTTCCTGGGCTCTGTCGGTCCAGACCAATGTAATCATAAAAGCCATGCCTATTTTTGCCAAGATTGATTTTTCCACCATCTTGAATTTTGTCCAGATCTGTTTTTTTCCATCCCACCTTCTACACATTTTGAGTAATTGTCACCAATTTGAACATTTCTGGACTAAGCTGGAAAAAAAAGCTGATATTCTATACAGTTTTGATATAAGTGGTCCTTAAATTTTTCTCAAAGGCTCTCGGCAGGACTTTTATTACAAATGAAATGTCATAGACTATCTCCTGGGGGAGTATACGGTATGTGTACTTCTGTCAGGGCCTGATGATGGGTGAATAATCTGTGTAATTTTTTGCACTCCAGTTGAAGCTGTACCTCAATCTGGCTCAAGTGGGTGTTCAATCGGATTGAGGCCCATCTTCACAGCCAGTCTCTCCTCTACCCAGCTCCACACTCATCTCCCCTGCTCCTGCCCACCAGCCTCTTCTTCAGGAGCTTCAGCCAGCCACTTATGGTTCATGTATTGTATTACTTTTTTCAGGCATTCATGTAAAATAAACTATGCATTAAGCTCACTTTGGAAGTGCCGTGCCGTCTCCATATATTGTGTGCCCTCAAGCTTTTGCTTCTTGGAGCAGGAGATCTGTCTCCTCATTGAAAAATCTTTTCTCTTTGTTTACTCGTGGCAAATCTGACATCATGCTGACACCACTTGCGCTCCTGGCGCACCTGCTCCTTAAACGTGATGAGAGCCAACTTTCTGATTGGTTCATTGCCGGCAAAGGTGGATTTGGACACACCTTGAATAAATTAAATCCATTAAATCCATTGTGTCTTGTGCTTTCCACTTGCGCTTTAGATCAGCGTGAGATAGGGCCCTCAATATCTTTCTGAAGAAGCTGTCATGGCTTTTTTAGTGGCCTAGAAAGGCAGCAATGAGTGGTGTAGTGAGTGCTTCCCAATCTTTTTTTTTTGCCCTGGGGTTTGCCTCTCAGGCTACAATTCAGACCGGCCTACCTTCTTGGTGAAGGTCATTTGGACTGTATGTATAGAAACAAGTAATGGCCATAAGGATTTAAATCCCTTAAGCCCAACAGAACGACCTAAATACACCACAAAGTTGTTTTCCAAGCAATATTTTATTTACAGTTAATATTCTCCAAAACAGACATTTAATTTTATTTTTACTGAACATGCCCTCCTGCAATGTTTTTCTCCTCCTCCACATTCTCCGTCTCCCTCTCCTGCTTTGTTTTATCTCCCTCCCCTCCCAGTTGTCTGCCTCTGTGTGTTGTTTAAGGTGGCCTCTTGGCTCTGCTTTAATCTCCTTCTGCCCTGAACATCAGTCAATCACCAGCAACCCAACCTGCCACCTGTCTCCATTTCCCCTCACTGCACTGTGTAACACTTTCCCTTCAGCTGGCCCTTCATCTCTCCTCCCATTTCTCACCCCGTCCTCTCAGACTGTCTGTCCCAACTCTCCTGTTCTATTTCCCAATTTTCTATTTTTTCCTCAAAAGTGTACTAGAAAGGCAAATACTTCTTAGCCTCTTTCTATTTTCTACCTTTTGAAAATTTGTCTCTTGTTAATGAAAATGTCAGTTGTGTGTGTGTGGGAGGGGATTGTGGTAATTTGTTTGACCTTTACATAGCCCTGCCGTCTATCCTATCTGATTTGTTAAAGGACCAACACAGAGAATAGATGTGGATATTTGCAGACTACTTCATCCATAAAACATTATTAATAGTTTGAATTAGCTGCAGGATTGGAAATTATCTATTTTGTATGAAGTTCACCTTGAAATGAGGCCAATGAGATGTGAAGAGTAAAAAAGCTATCCATCAGGCGGAGGAGGCGGAGGAGGGAAACCGGAGCAGAGTTGTTTGGGGTGAGAAAGAATGATGGGTGAAGATGTGAAGAAAGAGAAATGAGCGAGGGAGGACGGGCAGACAGGTGGGAAGACGGAGAGGTCTGGTGATGGGCAGAGGGCAATCTGCGGGAAGAAACAGAGAGACGGGGGAGACAAAGGGAGAAGGATGAGGAAGGAGGAAAGAGATTGCTGTTTTAAGGAGATTAGCTTTCAGATAGAGCGAATGAGACAAGGAGCACGAGGGAGGGAGGGATGATGGGAAAGTCACAGCTGTAAGGAAAAGAGAAAATGTGTGTGAAGAGACCATAAATGCTTACAGGGTTTGTTTTAGTGTCGTCTGATTGACGAGGCTGTTTGGTGGTTGTAATGTCCACAGAGCAGGATATAGAAGGTACTGATCAATTGAATGTCTCCATTGGAGAAAAAACATAGCATGCTCCATAAAACTAGTGCTCAGGTTAATAGTGAGCCTGCACTCTCTACTTAGTATGGAAGTCTATTTACATCAGTAAAAGAAAGAACAAATACCCTCATGGTAGGTCATAACTAAAGAGATAAAAAGTCATTATTATGAAATAAAAAGTCAAAATTATGAGATAAAAAGTCACGATTAAGAGGTAAAAAGTAACTGTGTGATTCAAAAGTCATAATTAAGACATAAAAATTCAACATGAGATAAAAGTCAATAATCATAATTATGAAAGAAGTCAGAATTTTTTTACCTCATATGCCTTTTTTTTAAATCTCATAATTATGACTTACCATGGGGATATTTCTTTCTATTACTGGTAGAAATTGGCTTCCTTAGATTTACACACATACATTTGACACAAACATCACAATAAAACAAATCATAACAAATCGAATGATGCAGTGTTTTATTTGATGAAAGGATCACAGCTCTTGATTTATCTGATTGTTCCTCCTTTAATTATGGTGTATGTGCGCGAGTGCGAGTATGTTGGAGTTCTGGTTGGGTGAAACTTGACCTGTTTATGAGGCCCCATAACCCAGGATTTATATTAAGGGATAAACCGGCAGGAACGGGGCCGAGGTGGTTTCAGTGCAGGCAAGATAGATGGAGAGATGAAACGGTAGAAAGAGAGGGTCAGCAATCACGCAGCGGTGCACTTTCAAACATCACCAAAACTAGATATTTACTGTGCGTGCTGACCGGCTGACATCAATACAGCTGAGTATAAACAAATGCAGATTTCATCTTGTGCCAGCTTTTGATACACTTATTCTGAGAGAAATAAATACACCAGCAGAGAAATCCATTTTACTACCACTCTCCCCTCACAGCTTATTGCCATCAGTGTTGTTTTAGTTTTACTTGGCAGAGCAGTGAAGTGTGGTACAGCGTTTACGTGCGAGGTTATTGGCCACAGTCCAGCCACAGCTCAACAAATGAAGCGATGCACAAAGAGAGGGGCCCACTCATTTATAAATATGCTGTTGGTTACCTTCACATCCTTGTGCAAAACCTTCAAGTGTTTTATCTGTTGTCTTTGCCCTTTCTTTTAGTGTGATATGGGATTAAACCTGTTAACAGCTTGTCACAAAGGCGCTTGATCTCACTCTGCCAGACTGAATACAGGGGTTGGGTATTATTCACATTTGAACTGATACTGGTACCAGGAATTCAACACTTCTCAATTTAAACATTTGTTTCACACCACACAAAATAAAATCACTCCCTACTAGGGATGTTCCTGGCGTCTAATTTCCCTGTCGATTACTTAATACTTACTTTAATTTAGACTAGTTGACTAGTCTAACACTAGACACTCAGTTAAAATTGAGCAGAATTTTATTTATAAAGTTAAACACTATCCGAAAGAGTCTATACTTGCCAAATCGTACTTCAAATGCTGCTGAAATGTGCGCTACTTTGCACTGTGCAATACAGACATTACACATTAACGTAAAAAACATGGCAACAACTCACTAAATGCTTAAGCCTTTCAGACCAACGAAGATCATGGTGTCGGTGGGTAAATGACCCAGAGCTGACGTTAGCTGCCAGCCTGATACACAGTGTGGCTAACGTTAGCAGTGCTAGCAGCAGCTGCTCAGCTTGCAAGTTAATGTCCGTGTCTGTGCTTAATGTGGGCACATGTTGCTCCAGTCGAGTGATTTTATAAGTTTATTTTGTCACAGTCTACATTCAACATTATTTCCATTTTATAAATTTAAACACCGGCAAACCGCACTGGTTTTACGAGCTGTCATCTGTTCGACTTTGCTGATATAAACATCTGGGGTTGCCTGGGCGATCGGGGCATACATGCTTATGGCGTATGGTGAGAGGGGCTGCCGTCTGACAGCCCCGACTAGTGGCAGGCGGCTGCATAACATCTTAGAGGCAACAGATGACTGGCATTGTGCATGAATGAAATATTGATAAATAGTTTAAACGACTAGTATTTCTGGTGCTGACTAGCGAGGGTGGCGATGTTTAATCGTATAGTCAACTAATCGCACACATCCCTACTCTTGACCTCCCTCTCTCCCCTCCTAAACCCATCTTACAACCTCCAGCCTGTCAGTTTGTCACCAGGGTGTGCTGTTGTGTGTGTCCAAGAGGAAGCACATGTGATATCCTTCCTGTTATGTTGTTGACATGTTGTTACTGCAGTGTCTGCACTCTGTAATATTTCTCTGTAAATAGCATGCATTTCACATACTTTTGGCTTCAAACCACAGAACCTACCCAAGTAGCTTTTGTGCATAAACCTAACCAGACTGCGACCATTTCACCACGTTAACCACATGTTAAAAGAGGCTTTCTGGCAGCGTCTGATTTAACTGCTGAAGGGTGCATTTTGCCCCTGTATGAGATGGTGAGGGGTGATGACAAACTGTCAGTATCGTATGAGTGAGAATGAGAATGAGTTGAAATTTACTAAAAGTGCTTGTTTTTGCCACTGACAGGCTCATATTGTTATTATAGGTATAAATCTTTTTTAATGAGTTATATATGTTTTCTTTAGCCAGAAACAGCTGTTTTATTGCTCTCGCCAAAATACCCAGACTTCACAAAGCTGTACTTTTATCATTATCATGTCATCGTCGTTCAAACGTGATAGAAACGAGATAAAACTAATCCACACCATCTTGGCTGGTCTTGCAATCACCAACTTTGACCGTTTAGCTGACATGAACCCTTTTTAGATGTGGAAATATCAAACTACAGCTAACCAGCCTCCTGTTTTCCTTCCAATATTTTAACATAATGCAGTGAATAAACGTTTTAGTTAGTATGGTAGACAATCAGAGTTGGTGATTGTTGAAGCAGTGCAAAGACGAAGCAAGATGTTAAAGGTGACTTTTATGTTGTTTCTGTCGTTTCTGTTCCCGTTTGAATGCAGATGACAATATTAAACTTACTGTATTGCAAAAGTAGTCTTACTCTTTAAAAAAATGTCTTTCTTTGTAATGATTCTTTCCATAATGTTGTCAGACACAATCTAAGCCTGTCAGTGGCAAAAACAAGCGCTTATAGTGGACTTACTCTGAGGGTGTGCAGTTGCTTGGAGGAATTACATTGCAGCTCACTTTTGCTTCTGCTGCTGCCGTGCTGTTCTTCAATACTTGTTCAGTTTCAACAGCTGCATTTCCATGTTTCCGCATTTCCACCCAAAGTACCTTGGCACTACTTTTCAACAAACATTCCTTCAGCCCATTGTTATTGTGGAAATTAATCTGCTGAAGTATGAAAAAGCGACTGATGTTTTTACACATAATATGGCATTATTGCTATAAAGCAATAATGCCATATTACGTGATGGACAGGCATCATTATGTGTAAGGCCTGGACTTCATTGACTATCCATCAGCACGGCAAGCCTCACCCCCAAAGTTTCTGTACATTTGGAAAGTATTACCCCTGAGCTGGGACTTTTTGGGGGGTAAAATCCCTGGAAACTTAATTTAGTGTTCCTCCAAGGTCCCTCGTCCCTGGGGAAAGTTCCTGTGGTGCCAACACAGTTTTAACCCCAAAACATGGGAAAACTAAATACTAAAGTTACCGTTTAAACCTGTTCACAGCATGTTAAAATGAACTTCACCTCACTTCTCTTTTATGTCTTTCACCTTGCCGTGGACTTGTCTCTCCATCTTAGGTTTTAGACCCCACTATCTCCCCATGTTCCCCCCCTTTCATCCTGTACACCTCTCCTCGCCGTTCAGTTATCTTGGTCTGCTTTTGAGTGTTGCTATAGTTACTGATCTAAGAGAAAAGGGCGGTTTGGTGTGGAGCAGCAGGGGTGCTGTGAGGCTGAGAGATTTAAATGAAAGTCAGGTTAGGACCTGCTGGAGTGCCACATGTGGTACTCGGGCTTAATGCGTACATTGAGGCACACAAACAGTTTGAAAACACACTTAACGCATACATAGAAAAATCAAGAAAAGGTTGAAGTGTTGAAGACATAAACCAGCGTTTAGAAAAAAGCCTTTTGGGGGGTTTGACTGAACACGATACTGTAAGTGCATATATGTCCATACATGTACTATATGACCATGTGTGGTTTGATCTAGAGGGGGTAAAGCTTTATTCTGCTGATTCCCTTGTTTTTGCCATTGAATTATTCATTCGGGCAGCAAAAACTCTTTCATCCCTCTCTGCCCCATTCCTCCTCCTCTCTGTCTCCCCTGCCCTTTCAGTTTGACTAAACACAACACTTTTTCATGTCCACTCCGCCCTCCTGCCCATCTCCTCTCCACGCTCTGGCCCGTCCTCGCTCTCTCTCCTTCACATATTCTTTTTTATCCTCCCGCTGTCCATTTCAACTTCCTCTATCTGACCCTTTCAGTTTTTACCTCTTTCTCTGCTCCACTGCTCCCCATACTTTTACTCTTTTTCTCTCTCTTTAATTTAGATTTTCATCGCACTTTGTTCTGTCTGTGTGGCTCAAACTCCCTTTCATTTTATTTCTTTTGATGACAATCTCTTATTCTCACTTCCCCTTTGTCTTTGTCTCACCCTGTCTCTGTCTCAGTCTCCCTGCACTGCCACGGTCACTCTCTGTTTCTCCTGATTCGCTCACTCATGCTTCTCCTCTATTAGTATTCCCCTGGGGTGGCGAGACTCCACAATGTGTCGTGTGTCACCTCACCAAAAGGCAAACAATGAAAAACGAAATGTCTAGAGAAACCCAGCAGAGAGGAGAAGGAGGAGGGCTAAGGAGAGGAAGTGGATGAGAAAGAAGGCAGTGAACCAGACAAAGAGACTGTGCTTTGTATTAGAGCAGCACAAACAAGTTTGGTTATCCATATGTATGTTTTGTGCACGCAGGCAGACAGACAGACAGACAGACTGACCTGCAGTGCGTGCTGACTGCACGTGTAGAGTGAATAACTGCTCATTTTCTCTGCTCCCTATAAAAACGGTCCTGCTGAGGTGTGCTGTGATTGTGTGCGTCCACGTGTTCCCACACATGAGTGGATGTGTTGGTCTGCATGGAGAGGCATGATTTGCACCCTGTTTGTGCGTCTGTGTGGGTTTGCGTGTGTTCATGACTTTCTTATATTTCTATACTTATCAAGATCAAATCACAAAAGATTTTCCGGGCTTATTTATTATACAGCTTATACAGTGTTTGGATTAAAGGGTCAATCCATAATTAGTGACAGTTAATGGAACTCAGCGAAGTATGTTTACTCAAGTATTGTACTTGAGTACAACTTTGATGAAACTTGTACTTTGCTTGAGTCTTTCCATTTTATGCTACCTTATGTTTCTACTCCACCACATCTCAGAGGTAAATACTGTACTTTTTACTCCACTATACTTGTCTGCTCACATCGACACATTGATGATTTTAGGAGTTGCAGCTGTCTTGTATTTTAAATTATGTTAGTGTGGCTCCCCTTTTGTTTTCATTTACAAAACTAGAAGTACCTTGGTTTATGTCAGGACAAGGGTTAAAATTAGGTGTAAGGTTAGTCTGTGAGTGTTTTTGCAGGTAAATTTGTGGTGCTGAAACAATTAAGTTGGTGGACAGAAAATTAACAACATTTTTGATGATTGATTTGAATCATTTATCAAGCAAAAAAGGCAGACATTCACTGGCTAAAATATAAATATTTGGTGCTTGTAAAGTGAATATCTTTGAGTGTTGTGTTGGTCAGAATTATTATGAAATTTGAAGCTGACAGGTTGGGCTCTGGGGACAATTTTTACTTTCTTGCATGTTGTAGCATTAATTGATTAATACGAAAAAAAGGATCAACGAGTTAGTAATTTTTTATGACGTAAAGTTTATTAAATTTCACATTTCAAGAACACAAAACCCAACAACACAATCCCCAAACTCTTCAGCACTTCTTAGAGGGAAGAAAAATAATAAAATAGGTAAGGATTAATTAATACTAAAAGAAAAATAAAGACCAGACAGTAACAAAAAAGACAGTAAAGTAAGATGAAGGAAAATAACAATATGAGCATAAGTAAATTTGTCAGATTTCCACTATACCACTGTTATATAACCATATAGTCATAGTCTTTGAAATATGACGAGTGTTTAAATTGTGTCCATGCAAAAGAGTCCTTATGTTCTTCAGCTGCACCATCCATCTTCCACATTCATGAGCTGTATACACTAAAGAGAAAGTGGTTCTTTAGGTTTACAAAGGCACATGACAGCATGTTGTAACACACAGATATTAATATAAACATACCCTGTGTTTTTATGAGCCCTACACTTGAAATTAAATCACTCAACCTAATACTCAGAAAAGTAATACATGGTTAAAACTACCATTAATCACAGCCTGAAGTTGCAGCACATTTACTGTACATGTGTATGATCACGTGTTAGATTGTTCACGCAAACTTTCTCTTCTATGTGCCAGACAGTGCAGCGCGTACTGTCAGAGCCAATTTTCTGGTTACAGCAGCACTGACAGTACAATATGAGCAGGTGCACTAATGGTGAGCATTTTCCTCTGTGTTCCTTTACTTCGCTGCTGTTAGCTAAACAATAACTGGCAGTTATAACCATGAGCAGTCCTGTCATCTCGCAGGGTATTCATGAAATGCACAAGCAGCCATGAATATGAAGTACATGTATTATTCACTGTGACTGTGATCTAGCCCTGGATCTGATTTGAACCTCATGCCTGTCTCTCCACAGTAAAACACCGTTGGCAGGCCCACTCCTTTTTCATTTGCTAGAGAAATATAGTCTGTGTGCGGCAGAAGGGAGCCCCTAACTCTTTCTTCTCCCTACGCTGCTTTGCTTGTGGACACCCACACGTATACATTATACTAATGCACACACACACACACACACACAGTCGTGCATGCAGCAGTCAGCAATCCTCCTTGTCTCTCATGCACCTTTAAACTCTCAAAATCATGCATGCACTCAAGGTCTCTCTTCTTCTATATACACAAACATCAGCCTATAGTGCAAAGGGAGAGGTAAGTCAGAGTGTGATATAGGGGGGGTCTCAGTGTGTGTGTCACGTGACGTAACTCAAGAGCAGAATTATCGACAAGTGAGGAGAGTGAAGCAGCGATGGAGGCGAGTGATGAAAGGGCAGTGGTGTACTGAAGAGCACTGAAAATCTGTACGCTGGTAGAGGTACTGGTTCATGACTGAAACATTACTCAGCTACAAGTAAAAGTACAAGTGTAGAAAATGTTCTTCTCAAAAATTACTCAGCATACTGCATTACTTTTAAACTATTGATGTTTAATTAATTATTGACATTTTGAAAGGGGTTTATCTTCACACAAAACGCTGATTTTGGACTCCCACATCCAGGAGTCTACAATAACAATAAAATCATTATTTATGTACCTGCTTTGTTTATGGCACTGACAACATGTTACTGAAACAAATACCAATCATGGTATGTTGTAAAAAAAAAAAAGTCCCTTTTTTGTGTCTTTTGTCCCATGTCAAATGTGCTCCTCTGACAAAACAGATACCCCCCAAGTAAAACTGGTCTAGAACCGCCACTCAGCCAATACAGCTATCCCATTGCAAACGGGCCAATGGAAACTGTGCAGCAAAGGGCTGTGGGCTGGAAATGACCCCACTGCTGCTGTTGAGGACTCATAGCCTCAGTACAGGGGGCGCAACTGAGCCACCGGCCACAACACCAGTACTTTTACTTGTAATTGAGTAATATTTTGGTAATGTATCAGTACTGGTACCTGAGTATAAATTTTCAGTACTTTTCCCATCATTCATTTAGGTTATATACACCTCTGCTGCACCTTTTTAAAAAAAAATTCTGTCCGTATTAGGGCCCAACTGATACAAGATTTTTGTGGCCAATTCTGATATTGTGAAGTAAAAAAAAGCATTCTGACATCGATACACTGGCTGTTATTCATCAAATACATGAAATATACAGTCATCAGTTAACATATATACTAGGGGTGTAACGATTCACTCGAAATCCGATGCATCGGACCTTAATGTGTTAGATATGAGTGCATCGGTTCGGACAGCCTTGTATCGGTAAAAAGCTGAACATGAATTGGACAAAAATCGATTCTCCTTCTCTCTGTCTCTACTGTGACTATATTTAGTAAAAATATCTGGATGTCTTTTTGCAACTAATAGCACTCTACAAATGTAGCATTTGATTCACACATTGCATTTTCTTGTATTGCATCATATCAAATCGTATCGTGACAGAGCTGAATCGAATCGAACCGAATCGTTGGTCATTTAAAAATTTCTAAGATATATCGTATCGTTGAACATGTATCGAGGTATGTATCAAATCGGTCTCAGTCAGTGAGATACACACCCCTAATATATACAGATACTGATATGGACAATATACAGTAGCAGTGGTAATAACATTGGCTGACCGATATATACAGTATGTCTGTCTGGCTGTAGTCCACATGTCACGGTTTTCATTGGGCTTTTTGTGATGAGATAGCCTTGTTGGTGATAAAAGTGCAGATGATTCAAATTGTTGGCCTACTCAGTAGTGAATTATGATTTTAAAAATAACAAAGTAGATTACATATGCATACTTAAAGCTACTACAAGGAGTTTTAACTGGTTACGAAACAAATCAATTTAATACTAATTCTGTATGACCTACATCAGCAAACAAAACCAGAGAGAAAATTGGCTACATTTTCACAGACAAAATTACAGTGAGTCATGTTAGCCAGTTAAAAAAAAAGCAGGAGGAGCTTTTCAATAATTCATTTTTATTTTTGATGTTATATTGTGTGGTGATGATGGTGGAAAGACTACCTCCTTTGTTCACAGGGGCCTCCAAAATCAACAAAAACTGAAAGTTTTAAGTAAAAGTAAAATGACAGATTTGAAATATTACTAATGAAAGTACAAGTACCCCAAAAATGACTTAATTACAGTAATCTGAGTAATCAGAATTTGTTACTTCCACCCTTGGGAGAGGATGAGGTAAATAAAAGGCAGGGTGTAAAAGTGGAGCAGTCGTCACACACTTCTCTCTCAGGGCTGAAAGATCACTCCATCTTCCTCTGAGACACTTGAAAGACCTGCAGCACGATGACCTGGCTGGTCACACACACACACACACACACACACACACACACACAAACAAGTACAGTCCTCCCACTCACATACAGTATAAAGACAGAAAAACCACCCACACTTGGACAGAGATCACAGTCATCAGCGTGTCTGTCGTACTCACAGAGATTTATATAAGACTTACCAACTTTAACATTGTTGTGATGTGTTACCACTTCCAGCAGGAGAGCTAAAGCTAGCAGCGGGCTAGCAAGACTGGAAAACAGAAAAAACAATGAGATAGTCATAGTGTGCAGTTGTGGGTGCGATAAGGAACCTCCTTTACACACACACACACGTTAGCACACACACACACACGCGCATATTGACCTTCAGTGGGTACCTTGGTAGACAGGTGGTGGTGCCAGTGCCTGTTGCTAAGCAATTACCAAGTCCATTACCCCTGCAACATGCCCGTAATGTGTGTGTTTTTTCCTGCTCTGTGTGTGTTTGTGTGCTGACTTGGTTGTGAGAGAGCTTTCATTAGAGCTGCTATGGTGAATAAAAGACGATCTACAACACAAGCTTTCAGGGTTTTGTTGCTCTAAGCCACCTCTCCTGTTGCTGAGTACACATTTTGCCGGAATGTTTTTTTAACACAACTTGAAGTATATAAAACACGATTTACGCTTAGTCACTTCTCTTGGGTGGATCAGATAGCTATCAGATATTTAAAAAGCTAAATGTCAATTTACCCAGGGAGCATTTGGGTTAGATTAAAATATGATTGTTTAAACCATCTTGGGAGGTGGAAGGAGTTACCGATCAGCTTCAGGTGCATTAATGCCTCCCTCTGGACTGGGGCTTACCCTTACGTGTCTGGCAAAGATGAATTGCAATCAGATTTGTGATCTTGCCAAGGGAGATACATATGTGTGGCTAAGTTTAAACAAATGTGGAAATGCACATCCAAGGTCAGGTCCAGAAAATATAATAGGACTCTCAGAGTGCTGTTAAATAGAGATGTAACAGTATAGAATAGAATATCACAATTTTGCAATTAAAAATGTCCCAATACTGTACCAGACTGTGACGATATCTACCACAATATTAAGTGGTTAATTGTTTTATTTTAATATTTTTATTTTATTTTATTAAAGACTGACTACTGCGTTGTTTTTGTTTTGTAATTGTACATACATAATTCAAACAGTCATTGCCAAAGACAATTCATTTAGTTTTTGCACATGCATAGGTCATGGCTGGCTACCTTTATTTTTTATTAAAGGCAGACTACTCAGAATCTTACCAAAATCCAATCCATAGACTCATAAAGAAATATTCTGTCTTAGTCATCAACCATGGCCCACCAGAAGTGTGCAGTGGCTTCTGCATCCACAGAGATGCCGCCCTGACCTGTCTTATTTTCTCATGATTTAGCCATGCAACTGATAAGTCCTACTGATTCTACCTTTAAAGATGGGAAGCAGAAGCACTTTAACTTAAAAGGAAGAGTTTATACCAACAAGACAATGCTGTACAGCTTTATTATTTTATGAAGCAGAGTTTCCCAGTCCTGGTCCGCGGGAGCCCACTGTCCCCAATGCTTTCAATGTTTCCCTGCTCCAACACACCTGATTCAACTGATCAGCTCATCATCGAGCCTCTGCAGAAGCCTGATAACCTTGAATCAGATGTGTGTGAGCAGGAAAACATCTAAAATGAGCAGGACAGTGGGCCCTGAGGACCAAGATTAGGAAACACTGAAAATGATGTTGAGAACAGAGAAAAGAAATCAAAGGTTGCAGGTCCAGAAAACGAAAACAATGAGCTGAAAGATGACAGAATGCACTGTGGAGGAGAGCTGCAGAGTCTCTGTGTAATACTCTGAGGGTTTATTTCTTTCTCGTTAAACATAGTCAACTGACCGACTGTTATTATAAAACCACTGACTAGGTGCAGCTTTAGAGGATAGTTTCAGCTCTTTTAGGCTTTTAGGCTTTGTCCAAAATGTGTTCTTCAAATATATTTCTCTACTGTTTTGAGTCTCCTCTTTTTTATTGTTGATATAAGAGCAAGAGAATTAAAGAGTGAATTTATTGTTACCTGCCTGCATCCAAGTCCGAAGCATTACTTCATTGTGTTTGCGTGGTCATGTGCCTGTTCTTGACACACACAGCCTGATATACGACTGGTTAAATGCAGCAGCGTGTGTTGCTGTAAATTACTGGCAAGCTATTAGAAAAGGTTGGACAACTGTCGCTGGTGAAACGCACTGCAGGCTCAGGCACGTGGATGTACACAAGAACCACCTTGGTCCCGTGCATTCGTGCTCACAGGTATATGGACAGATGGTCAGATGGACAGACGCAAGCTGTTAAACACCCCCCACCCCTCCTCTTCAACTCAGCCAGGAGGAGAGTTGATGTGGTTTGATAGCCACTTGGAGTCAGATACCCTCCCCTAACAGGCAGCCTATTGCAGGAACCCACTTTTGCCCCCCTAATGCAGAAATGATTGGCACTCTGATGCGATTACCTCTCCCCAGTATTCTATTAAAATCACTCCTCTCTCAAAAACTAACAAAAAAAAAATGGAGAAAAGGCGGCACTTACCCTGTCTGACTGCTGTGCCTCCTCCCCTCCCACCTCATTCTGCTCTCTTGCTCATTTCAACTCTGCTCAGTCTGTAAAGAGAAGGGTAATTAAAGTTGACCTTCACCTGCACAAACTCACACGTGGACGTGATTGTGGGCACAAATCATAGCACGCATGCACACATCAAGAAATGAAAAAATATGGATTCAAACACCACACATGGTAATTTCAAGTGATTATGTTTTCATTGGGCAACAATTACGCACTGTTGGGTGGCAAAGTGTTATGATAATATTATTTTTCACAGTAATTAGCAAAGTAATGAATTATCCTATTCGAACAGTTGGTTGTTACCTTTGTTATCACCCCGTCTACCACGTCATTGTTCATTTTTTTCCAGACAAGAATAGAGTCATTTACAAGGATGGATTTAAGATTTAGTTTTTGTCAGTATACTGATCTGAGATGATAATATGTTATAGCAAAATAATCAAACAAAGTTTATGCTCATTATCAAGAGATATCTTATTTTTTGTGTTTGACCGTAAACTGTAAGTTAAATAGTGGACACAGACTCTGGGTCTACAAAGTGAAGCCAATGCAGAAGTGCCTTAAACCTGCATTCTTTACAATGGCCAGCATGGGCGACTTCACTGGTTCCAAAAAGAAGTCCAATTATATGTACTCTCATGTAAAAATGACCCCACTTCTCACTTGATTCTCGACCTCTGTAAACCGATAACTAATGAGTTCATGGTCTAAATTGTTGCATGGGTGATCATTTATTTCGTAAATTATGTTTCCATTCAGAGACAATCAAGCAGGGAATGCTACAGTAATGAATGATCAAACAGAAATCAAAATTCTGTTGCTGCATTTAGGGATGTCATGATACCAGAAACTTAGCTGTCAATACCAGTACCAGTGAATTCCCACGATTCTTGATACCATGGTACAAAACAAAAACAAGAATAAAATGTATTACAAATTATTACAACATTAAAACATTATTATTTTTCTTTGCCACAAAATTCTTCTGAGCTAATAGGACAAAAGACTGAATATTTATTATGCCTGACGCACAGTCAGGAGCATGTTGCCATGTCTGGAATGTAAAAAGTGGAGTGATTTCTGCTGCTGAAAATTGGATTTAATTTGAACTCTGCACTTTTCATGTGGATATCCAGACAGTGTTGATGATAAATGCATTCAATTGAAGTATTAAATTCCAGTGCTGCTACATTGACTGAGAAAGCTGAGTTTTCCTGCTGCAAAATCAGTTTTTTCTCTCTGCGTCTAGTGTGTAACTGGATGCAGGAAGAACTACAGACTATTACAGCCTAGATTTGTAGTCTCCTCGTCTTGGTAACCTGGGGATGTGCTAGATGAGTTTTCTTTTGTCACCTAATAGTCTGACTCACCAGATCCACGCTGCAGGTATAAGTCTGCCATCGGCTGCTTTTTTCAAGCAGGATTGTGGAGTCCCTTATCTGAGAAACAAACAACCCTGAAAATTACAAATTAGCGCCTGGGATGCTAATGGTATGAATGAAACAAGCTAACAGCTGTTACCTTTTCTTTTGCAGTGATGTTGTCATTTTAATACCAGAGCTCGCCTCCCAACAGGCCAGAGCAACAAGTTTCCCCTCAACACTATTTTGCAGTAGCACTTTAGCTGCATCCTGAGCTTACTGCCACCCAAGATGTGTGTGATTGGTTTAAAGAAAAGCAAACAAAGCAGGGCTTTCTTTTTTTGCCTAAGGCAGAATGTGCATGTGTGAGCCAGACCTTTCTCCAACACTGAATGCTATTTAAAGAGGTCTGGCTATGCAAGACTGATCACCCAAAGCTATAGGCTAGGGTGGTGATACGTGGCAGTGAGGGCATCCTGTATGCATCGCAATGCATTCTGGTACGTGTACTGCCAGCACAGCTCCTGGAGCAGGTCGACTCACTTTCTTGGTCAATATAACACACACTGAGGAATTTATTGCTTCAATTTACCATTAACAGACAGAACACACTCACATGAAAAGAGCCAAATTTCCCCTTTAACTTGGGTTTTAACAAGCAGAAAAAAAGCAGTCTGTAGGGTTTGATGTGATGGTACTTGGCTCTCCTATTAATTGTGTGTGTGTCTTAGTACGCAATGAGATCATATGGCTCACCAGATTTGTCACACTCTGTTCAAACACCTCTATCCTTCAAAACCTCACGTCACTTCTCCTCTTTATTACCACCTGTATCTCTTTCTTCTTCTTCCTCATACACATCCACCCATCCCGCTCCTCTCCCCCTGAACTCTCTCTCTGGGTGGTGGCCCAGTGGTAGTGAACGGTGATTTATGGTGTATGGCTGTTTGTTCTAAATGGGATGTTTTATTCAGTGGTGGGAGGAAGTCACTGCCTTTTTTACCGCTCTCCAGAGCCTTGCATTGAAACGCATAAAACAAGCGTACACACACAATGTAAAAGGATGATTGACATTTCCTCTTACATTTAGAAAACAACATTAGACGAGGACAGTCGAACTGCCTGAGATGGACAGAATGACAGGCACATATGCAGCTGACAGAGAGTCTGACGCAGAAGACCAACTTCTGTAGTAACTGTGGAACTAACTGTTGTGTGTGTGTGTGTGTGTGTGTTTAAAGTCAAGGTCACCCCAGTGGGCTGCATTTCTCTCCCTGTTGTCAGCTCACATGCTGACAGCTACGCGTACAGTGTGCAAGCAGCAGAAATGGAAATTCGTCGGACTGTCTCTCTGTTTCTGTCTGTCTGTCTGTCTTTTTATTTGTATTTGCTTGTGTATCCAAATGTGTCGGTTCAAGTGAGTTAAAATGCAAGCTTGCGTGTGTGTGTGTGTGTGTGTGTGTGTGTGTGTGTGCGTGTGCGTGCGTGCGTGCGTGCGTGCGTGTGTGTGTGTGTTCATACTGGTGTGAATAATGCAGTGAGAATAACAGTGTGAATATTCATTAGCTGTGTACCAGTGACAGTTACCCATGTACCTGTCACTCATAGTCTCAGGTGTGTATAGTTTGGTGAAAAGCCTACTACACACACACACACACACACACACACACACACTTCCTTGAAAAGATTCTGTGATATTTACTGTAAACCCCCTCTGCATTGGAAATTTGTACATTTTTTGTTTTTATTTACACCATGCATCCATGTTTGGTATGTAGGGCTGCAACTAACAATTTATTTTCATTATTGATAGATCTGTTGATTATTATCTCAATTAATCAGTTAGTTGTTTGATCCATAAATATCAGAAAATGGCGAAAAGTGTTGATTACTGTTTTCTGAAGCCAAAGACGTTCAGTTCTGTCATAGATGGCTAAAGAAATCTGAGAATTTGGACATTTTTTAAATTAAAAAATGACTCAAAAAGATTATGAAAATAGTTGGCGATTAATTTAATTGTTGATTAATGACAATTAATCGATTAATCATTTTCAGTTGCAAATATGTTTTGCGGAGCCAGAGAAAGTTATGCATACTGTTGTTGTTGTTGTCAGTTCGCATTTTCATAATATTAAAGAATTATAAAATGTTATTACTATACATTCACAGATATAAAGCAGATGATATAAAGGTATAACACTTGAAGTTGGAACAGTATCAAAAATAAACAAGCAAAGAAGAACTGAATAGAAAGGAGAATTTTTCAAACTAAAGAAAAATAATTACGTTCAGTAAAAACTGACAGATAAAACAAATGTGTATGTACCAAGTAAATAAATAAATTAAGGAAAAAACATGGATCTCCATCTAAGAGCAAGTATGTAACTCAGATAAAGTAATCTAAGAGCTGTAGTTTTCTACCTTTATCTTCCTCATTTTCTTAAACCTCTCCTGTTTCCCTGTTCCTATAATTTTCTCAATTGTTCAGACACACCAAGAAAAATGAGTAAAGGTTCTGGCTCTAGCAGAGTATAAATCATTTCTGTGATATATTTCACAATATTGTTTCGAAAGGATGCAACTTTGGGGCACAGTATGAAGCTATGAAAGTGGAGTCTCTGAGATATTTAAAATTGTATAAAGCAGTGTCTGGCTTTGTTTTAGCATTGATGTATCTGTTCTAAAATTTCTTCCCAGATTATGTCTGGTATTTTTGTATCTATATCTTTTTCACAGTTGGTCTTAAAACTTCAGAAGATGGGGAGGTTATTGATAGTAAGGTGTAAGGAAATTGTCTGCTGGTGATTGACTTTCAATTTCAGATCCTGTTAAATATTTTCTCATATAATCTCTGATTTGTAAAAATCTGAAAAGGTTGCTGTTTGGGAGGTTAAATTTCCTTTGTAGTTGTACAAAGCTGACAAATGTGCCCTCTATACATAGATCTTGGAGTGTGTGAATTCCTAACTTACTCCATGTGCAGGGTTTTCACAAGGTTTTCACACCAGGCATTCATGTTTACACAAGCATGTTTGAGTTTATATTAATGTGGTGTGTTTGCTTCAGGATGGGTGTGTGAGTGTGTGTGTGCTGATTTATTTATTGCATCTGTCCCTAAGCACCATCATGTAGGCAGGATAGACTCCAGCTTGTCTCCTCTGTGTGTTTATGACCTCCAGTTGATGCTTTCATGGCAGAGCAGCAGAACTCTGTGCTTTAATTCTAGCACGGGTCCTGCTGGAGAGACAGGTGCGCTAAACATGACTTATCCCTCATGTCCCCCCACGATTGGAAACTAATTGAACCTGTGTGTGTGTGCTCCTGTGTGAGTGTGTACTCGAAATGCATGCACTTTCACACACCCACACACACACACACACACACATATATCCCCGGAACTAATTTCAACTTCATTCTCCCTCTGCGATCCAGAGAGCAAAGACAAGTCACGCAATAGCTCAGCGTGGAGCCGTAAACACGGCAGGTGAAATGGGGCTTGGAGAGCACACAACTCTCCCTGAGCTCCCCAAGAATATTCAGATAGTTTTCATTTTCCACAAGATTGGCTCTGGGTGATGGCCGCTCGCTAGAAGAAGAGACGCACAGACAGGAAAATATGAAATTACGGGATCCGTGCTGGGAGGGGATGTGTGTTTGTGTTTAACATTACCATCTTTCAGTCCGTCACTGAGGCTGAGAATTTGCAGATGGTATACAGCGGGAATGACAGTCTCTCTTCTTCTGCTGTCTTGTGTGGCGGGTGTTTCTGCTTTTGTCTCTCATCTCATTTGCCTGTCTGCACATTACAGCGTGATATTTACTAATGGGCATTACCTGGTGTGCTAATGTGTTTTCAAAGAGAGTGAAGGGCAGAATAACACTGTATGAGATACACTTTTAGTTACTTCAAGTTGATAACTAGAACCATCAAGTATACTTCAGCTTGTCCCCATAGGAGAACCCTTTACGGTACCTAGTAGAACCTAAAGGCAGAAAGTGTGACCTTTTGTAAAAGTTGGAACCTTTTCAGACAGTTCTGTCTAGAACCCAACATCAACGGTCATACCCTAGAATCATCTGCGAAAGAAATATTAATGAGACAAGTTTTGATATGTATTTAAATAATTAATTGTTATATAATTGAATAATACTGAAATAAATAAATAGATTAATCAATTAATTGTTTAAGAAAATCATCAGTAGGTGCAGCACTAGGAAAAAAGCATACCTTAAATCACTGTAATGTGTTTTTCAACGAAAATGAGACTAATGATGTAAGAATTGTCAGCCCTTCTAAGATCTAATATCTATTTAATATCTATGTAATATCTAATATACTTTTTCAAAATCGTTCTGCCGTACAGAGAAACCTTTTATATATTCTACAACCCTTGACGAGCCCTTGATTAAGGAGTTATTCAAGGATTTCAACAATCTTTGAATGTTCCTAAAATGACTGTTTGGATGAAAAAGATTCTTAGCTGAACCATTAGTCCTACCCTTTCTTTAAAAAGGGTTCTTCAGAAGCTAATGGTTCTGGGTAGAACATCAGCCCATCAGGAAGAACCCTTTTGGAACCCTTATTTCTCAGAGTGTATGTTGAAATGAACTCTAGAAAGTCAGGGTTAAGAAAGAATGAAAAAGAATTTCATGGTTTTCTGAAATAAGGGGGGAGAAGGACAGAGTGTCAAAAAGAAAGTGAACAAAATGGGTGTCTGAGGGAAAGCCGAGGAGAGGATATGGAGAAAAGATAATTGGGTGTTAGGAAAGTAGAGGTATGGGAGCTTTGGTGTCCTCTTTAAACTTGACCTTTTTTGAAGGAAAAACATTCTTACAGTTTTGAAACCACCTATTCTTCAACGTCTGCGCCTGTGTTTTCCATATGTCCTCTAATACTTTTTCTTCCTTGTATGCCCGGCAGCTAAAGCATGTTCTGAATGTGTGTATGTGTGCACATGTATGTGTTGCCGTCATTAGTTTGTGTGTATTCCTTTTACAGCATTGTTACAGCTTCTCCCGTAGAGATAAATCTAGTTACAGTGTAGCTGCAGGGTCGGATAGCAGGGAGACAATCCCACTATTAAAGCTACTAGCAGCTACTATTTTTAGCTCAGGCAATCACAGCACTCTCATTATTACTCAATAGGGGTGGAGGCATGCAACTCATGATCTCTCATCATCTGTTCTGCCTCCAGCAATAAATGCACACAAGATTTTACACTCACACACACACACACACACACACACACACACACACACCAGCTATTATTATCTGATATGTGTAGTATTGTTAGAAAAGTGAAATAAGTGGAGAGGTTTATCAATACCAGCTGTAACACTGGTATCAATGCTGACAAAGCTCCTTAGTTCTTATACTCAGCAGTGGAAGATTAGTTTATGTGTTTTAGATACTCTGATGGATACTCTTATTGTTTTGTGGGATAATAAACATCTGCTGTGAGGGAAAATATCTTGGGATTAGAAGATGATTAAAAAAGTGAAGATATGTGTTGAGGTCGAATAAGACCCAAGGAAAAAATAATGTAAGCAGCCACTTGAAGGATCCTGTGGCCAGCAGGGGTTGACAAGCTAAAAAAAAACAAAAAACAAACATGAAGGTTGTTTTTTGCCATAAGCACATTATTTAATTGCTGTTGTATTTTGAAGTTTTTGTACTTGCAAATGATTCCATCTTAAGATGTCTCCAGGGATGCATGAATTTGATGTTATTGATTTTTGGTGAAATTGTGGTACCATAGTCGAAATCCCTTTGGTCTAATGAATGACTAACACTGAAAAAAAAGGAATCCTGCACTGGGTCAAAAAACTAGTGTTGGTGATATAAAAGTAAAAAACAAACAAACAGGTGCTCTTCGAAGATAGGGCAGTAGTTGAATAAAAAATAAAAACAAACAAACAAACAAAAAGAGTAAGAGTGAGCATATACTAAAACAAACGCACATATATTGACAGAAATGACCAGGAAATAAAAATAAATATTCAATCACAAATCATTAAAAATCATTAAAAGTGTAATATGTTGGGGAAAAATTAGCAGTGATACTGGTGTAGGTACACAGCATGATGAATAGCGCTACCTACATGTCTACCTACATGAAAGTGCTCAAATTGAGTCACCCTCAATACTTAATACTGGTCAGAGCTATGTGTAATAATGACTCACACTGTATGTATCACTTAGCATAGGTTAGATTATTTTACATGTACAGTAATTATGCACACATTTGCTATATATTACACACTACACCCACAACATTTTTCCTCATTTCTAATCAAGTTGCTCATGCGTCCAATGTCCACGATATTGACATGATATTCACAAGTACTAACTGAGTACCGTGAGCCTCACCCTCGCCTTCCAAGCATGTAGGAGAGCCCACAGTGGCCATGTATCTCTGTGGATATAAACGGTTCATTCTAAGGTAAGGAAAACACAACAGGTTTTATTTTCAGGTGACTATACACTAATGAAAACATATTTAACATAATTTCTGCCATATTTTGGCCATAAATCCCCCTAAATCTTACACACTGGACCTTTAATCCTTAATCCCATTATCATCAGAATGCTCTTTTTAATATTGCATTATGTAATTGGTGCATATTCATCTACAAGGACAGGAATCAAAGTGCAGAAGTGCACAATGCACAAAACTGTGAGATGACATCACTGACAGCTCCAGAAAACCATCTGGGTCGGGCTGTTGTATCTGCACCCAGTCTGCTGATCTGCAGCGAGCGTGATGTGAGACTTTTTACCCATGCACCTTCTGTCTGGAGCTATCTCTACAACTCACCACTGCAGGATTTAGATAGCAGCACTTTTTAGATTAAAAAACCTTAAGATCTTTGGATTTATCAGAGTAGTTCAGAGAACCAGAATCAGACAGAGAGAGATAATGAGAAAGAGAGCCGGGAGGAACGAGAGCCACGGCTCCCCTCTTCCCCTCCTCCCCTCCTCGCTGCTCCCACTGTCATGCCCGTGTGTTTGTGGGTGTGTTGGACAGGCGGAATGGCTTGTTTATGGGCAGATTAATTGCTTTTATGGCCTTGTTTCTCCCCGTGAATGGTGCTGGGTGTTTTAATGAACACCCACGCTGCCTGCCTGCCCGCCTCGCCAGCTTGCCGTGCCATTCATGCTGCTGCTTTTTAGAGCATAGCCAAGCTTTAGCTAGAGCCCGCCACAGCTAATGCCTAACGCTCACTTCATGGCCCTGCACAGGTGGCTGGTTTCACCGGTGTGTGTTTGTGTGTGTGGTGGTGCACTTAGCCTTCCTGAGAGGCCCAGCACAGGTGGGTGGTTCCACTCGAGGACCACAGGGCTGAGGGTGAGCAGCGGCTAACTGGACCGTGACTTTAATCATTTCCTGCTGAGCTGAGGAGAGGTAAGCCAGGCTTTCCACAGCGTTAAGCTATACGGTCATAGACACAAAGATTCTTCAAAAGACTTTGAGAGAAGGAGATGGAGTGATAGCTTTGAGAGGAGGTAAGCAGGACCGTTTAGTAAAGAGGTTGAAGGACTTAAGACTAGGTAAGCGCTTTTCACATAGCAGCTTTACATGGATCAATTAAAAATCAGCCCCCCTCTCTAGTCCTCTGCCCTTCCCTTCATACTCTATCACCTCCTAATTATGCATCTCTTTCTCTTTTCAACCTCTATTCTCTCCTTTTGTCTTCATCCCTATTCCTCCCTTCCTCTCCTTCTCTCTCTTACTCATTAATCAGGTCTGCAGGCTTTCTCTTTCTTCTGCCTTTCTACTTCATTAAGCTTGAAACAGCGATGGACCTCTGCTAATGGACAGTCTCAGCTCTAACTCACAACTCAAGCTTGGCTATAATTGTTTGTGTGTGTGTGTGTGTGTGTGTGTGTGTGTGTGTGTGTGTATGTGTATGTGTGAAGGTTTTTTTGTGAGTCCCATATGTGAACTTGAACACGTGTAGTTTTATAACAAACGTAAAGAAAACAGGTTTTATGTCTGTTTAATTGGTCATTTGTGTGTTTCTAGAGCAGCAGTAAAACAACAGGCATGTGTACACCAGCAACTATCAAATCATGATGACCTTTATTCTACTTATCACACCTTTAAAGGCTCACTACAACATATCCTGTGTAAACTAAGCATTGTGATGCTTTGGAGTGAGTTTAACACATCTGTAAAAATAAGTAGAGATGTTCAGATCCACTTTTTCAGTTCCAATCCCATTCCGATACCTGAATCTGGATATCTGCTGATACCGATACTATAACAATACCAGAGCTCTTTTTTTTTTTTACCATTTTTATCATTTGCTAAATTCATGCTTCAGAGCCTTGGACTTGCGTTATACCATCCTCTGATCATTGTGAGGGACTGTAAGATTATAGCTTGATTATTTACGGAGAACTTAATAAACTGAAACACTAGGTAAGACAAAATCTTAATTATCAGTCCCTTGCTGAAAATTCGGCAAATGTAATATATTAATATTAATTAATTAAATCAGTAAGATGTCTTTCTTTGCATAAAAAATGTGTCCTGCCGTGTCATGGTACCACTGTGGGTATATGTGCACAGATGAGTGCAGCTGAAATTCTATGTTAGCCAAAAACAAATATCTGTATCAGTGTTTTAAAAAAAGTTTCAACTTAATATTCCCATAATCTTATCATATAATAATAAAAAACACTAAAAGTATGCTCTATGTCTGGGCAAACTTTAGCTAAAACGTAAAGCTGTAAACTGGTTCCGCTCTGTAATCACTGCTCCTCCTGGTGGACAGATAAAGCATTACAGCTGCCTTCCACACATGGTGCTTATGGCTGTTCAATGGCAGGGCCGCATTAAATATATTGTCAAGGGAAGATCTTATAACAGCCAAGGCCCAGGCTGGGACCCAACTAGGATCTGTTGTGGATCTGTATGGGCCCTGTCATGGACTACTCAGAAATTCTAGGTATGAGAACGATCTTGTGTTTTTGGAGCTTAACTCATGTTACAGACTAAAACTCAGGATGACTTGGTCTGATCTCTATCAATTTGACGGTTCTTTTGTTAACTTTGCCCCTGGCAAATTCCTTAACTTTAATTTTAGTGCAATACTAAATCAGTGATGGCTCTTTTAAGGCCAAATGTCAGTTTTAAGTTTTTTTCGGTTTGCAGGTGCAAGATTAACTTCTTCTGACAGCGCCTTGGTCTGAGTCCTTCCACTGAGACCTCTGAAAACTAATTTCCAAGGACTGGGGAAGGCTCAAATATAAAGTTGAATACTCTTAAGAGGCCTTTAACAAAACTTGTTCAGATGCAAAATAAAGTTCCGAACAGGATCATATCACCTTACATAAAATGCCCCCAGGGAGCTCGTATTCCTTAGTCTGCATGTCTTTTACTACTCTTTCCACAACTGCCTTTACAGTCTTATTAAGCAACAATGCCAATCCCTCCATGAGACCATAATGCCCAATAAAAGAGACTTTATAGTTGCATACATTTACCTTCAGATCTTTGCATATATATTGCTCTCCACCCAGCGGTGCAGTCGTTAGTACGGTGGTGTTCTGCTCGGCTGCCGTGGAGGACAGGTAGTATTGAGTGGTGTTGTAAAAGGAGCTGCTTTACTGTGTGTTTGTTCTGGCATGTTAACGGCGGCTTTACAGCTCTGATTATGGCCCACCAGGGGAGCCTGGAGTACTAACTACAGGGAAAATGCTGCAGGCAAAAAGGGACAGGAGGAAGTGTTAATGTACATTACCTCAGGCTGTGCATGCCTTCACAGTTACAATCAAAAAGATCCTCTTATGGGGTACATTGTTCCTTATGTCTTATATCTGGTTTTAGGGAAAAGTTTAGACCTGACTTACTTTGTTATATCGTTTTATCAGCATGTGCTTTGCACGTTGCATGAGTACACGTAATATTTGTAGTGACTTCTTCTGTCTGCTCTGCCTTCTTGCACCTGCACCACCACAACACAAATTCCTGTTAAATGATTGTAGTTTACAAATAAACTGATCATTATTCTGCTGCTACAAATCACCCACAGTTTATGACTTGAGATTGATGTGCATGGTGTTTTTTTGACTTTTCTGTTTTTTTATCCATAATTTATTCACACAGCAAACTTTATGGAATTAATGAGACACACGCTCAAAATTATATTTTTCCACGGTGGACCAGTTTTTGCCCCGGCCTGACACCACACAGATGCTCAGTCTGTTGCCAGGACAACCAGGGACCTCTGAAATATGTCAGGGTGTGTGTTTGTGTGTGTTTGTGTGTATGTGTGTGTATTTACCCCTGGCAACTTCTCTCCGTCTCCAACAGCTGGCATTGGCCACAGACTGGCCTGTTTCCATTAAACTTCCATCATCCTTTGACTCTATTGAGCTACTGTAAATAATTTAAATCTGATTAAGATCCTCTGCTGCCCTAATACTAAGAGTTAACTAGATTTTTTTTAAAAATCACCTTATGAGATTAGAAAATGAAAACCATTTGTGTTAACTGAAAAAACTTTGGATATTGAGTTGATTCAATAACTGTTCAGTCACACTGACAGATGTTACAGGCAGATTTACATCTGACATGAAGAACTCACAGCTGCAGCTGCTCCTGTGTGAAACACTTTGCACCAGAGTTAGTACAAAGACTCTGAAGACCATGCATGCTAGGAGGTCTGCTAACATACTAATCATGTTTCTTTAGAAACTTAATTTCATGAGTTTAGTGAACTCTCAGCAACAAATGTATTCATTTCATCATTTTGAGTCAAAAGACTTTGCTTCAAAACACTTCATCTGTGTAAGTTCAGACATGGTCTGGAAATAAAAAAAAATACATTAGTTAAATGTAAGTTAATGAGAAAAGATTAGTTGATTCCTCTAAATCCCTGTGTGATGTTGTTCCCTCAACAAGTCTATAAGAGCTGTTCACGGCCATAGACAGGAGGATTAGTGGACGGAGCCAATGTCACCCATTGGTCTGTGGACTATTGTTCTGAGGCCTCAAATTTGGCATTATGGGGGCTGCCATTTTTTGCAGCCAGACCATGTGCAGTACCAACAAAAGCATGGAACTAGTGGGTGATGTACTGCAACTTGGGCAGTGCCTGGTTTTGACTCGTCTGTTCAGCAGGAAATAATTGTTGCCAGCATGGTTACGATACTTCTCATATTACAACTAAACAGTCACTAAAATATGTTTCTTAAAATGTTTCAGGTGAGAACTATGCAATGCTGTAACAGAATGTAGATAGAATACAATTTGATCTGAGTTTTGGAGCCCCGTGTGCTGCAAGGACTCACTGAGAATGCCCTGTCAATCACACGGTAGCCCCGCCCTAAACCATACCCTGTTTTATCATCTGTTTTACTCTGTTGGACCATAATGCACAAAATGAACATTGTGCTGTATAGAAGAAGACAAACTAGTGACTGAGACCATACACTCATCAGGAAACTGTTTACTGAGGTATAAATCAAGTAAGAAATAGGATCTTTTCTTTATGAGACTCAATCTGACTTTTCGCATCCAGTGGAGTCGCCCCCTGCTGGCCATTAGAAAGAATGCAGCACACTGTAGTCATTACCTTGTAATTTATTATTTGTATTACAGAGCAGTGATGTGTTGTTGTGCCTTCTTTCTGTGGCTCTACCTTGTGTGAC
>JAJHUR010140261.1:57073-71781 GCA_027495735.1 Lutjanus campechanus | reverse complement strand
CGTTTTGAAACCAGGACAGTCCTGAACATGTTTGAAGGCCTGTGACCAGCCAGCAATGCACTGGAGCGTGCAGAAAACAGAGTAGGAAAACCATGCCGCAGTGATTTCCTTGTTTTTGTTGGACTGTGGTTGGTGTGGGATGGCAGAGTCTCACATGGGCAGTGTCACTGTAAACAGCCTCGCCAGAGGTCAAAAGGCAGAGTGGAATTTAGATGCACGCCGCTGCAGGAACAGCTCATGTCATCACATGCGACTCCAACCTCAGGCTGGATGGATCAGCCAAGATTAGAGCTCGACGAAGCCCTGAAATTAGGATTCATTGTCGAAAGAAGAAACATGACCGACTCTTTATGCTATGCACTAATTGTCATAGTGTGCTGTTTTAGCAGTCAGAGAGATTTACTTTCTTGTTTTCTGAGCTCTTTCTGGAGCTGCCTCACCACCAGTCAGACTTTCTTTTTTTTCAGCCGTGAGCAGTCCTTTCATTCCCTTTATGCAATACATTGTGTCAACAGTGTACCATATTTATTATCCATAATGTCAGGTTTGAGTACACTTAATTTTGTCAGTTTTCCCATGTAAGCACGCTATGTACTCAAAACGTACTGAGAATCTAGATGTAGAAGGGCATTGCCTGTATACAGCTATGCTAGTGTTTCTGTTAGGCTGCAAAAAGACAATGACTACATTTAAATGCACAGACTATCCCAGCTTTTGCCTTTATTACAACAAAAAACAATATTCCTACGGAGCTGTTTGCATGGTTAATGAAAATGAATATTCTGTTAGTTAATACTAATGAAATATTAAGGTTATTGGGGTTGTGTGTGAGATAAATGTGTTGTTATACTAAATGTGAGTGTTATACTACAAGTGTAATGATGTAATTTGCGTTTCCCGTTGGCAGAACCGTCAGCTGTTGAGGGATCGCTTCATGGTGGAGCTGGTCGAAGGTTCCAGGAAACTCCGTCACGTCTTCCTCTTCACCGACCTGCTGCTCTGCACCAAGCTGAAGAAACAGGCTGCAGGGTGAGTCTGGGTCGGCGTCCAGCCCGAGGTTAGAGATGCAGGAAGATCCGCCGGTTCAAATCCCTGTCAGGGGACGAGAGTCACCCCACCCAGAGAGTCATGAAACTCGTAAATTATGCCTCGCTGAAAATAGAACTCTTTGATCGTGACCAACTAGTGGTTGCAGTGGGAGACAAAAGTTGTTATTCCTTCATCACTTTCTTGAATATGTTTGTCAGCTTGTGGCTTGTTGGTTTCACACCGCCAACAACCCATTCTGGTGAAAAAGCGGGACAACATGATTATTACTGAGCGAAGAAAATTGTGAAGTTTTAAAAAAATCCTGTCATTATACAGTACACACACCTTGTCCCCCAACAGGAAAGGGCAGCAGTATGACTGTAAGTGGTACATCCCACTGGCTGATCTGACCTTCCAGACCATCGAGGACTGCGAGTCCACCCCCATCCCGCTGGTCCAGGACGAGGAGATCGACGCCATGAAGATCAAAATATCGCAGATCAAGAACGAGATCCAAAGAGAAAAGGTGATGATGAGCACACCTACAGACACTCAAACCTCACTAACACAGAAAATATGACAGAATTCAACATACGTATGATTTATTGGATTGTTTGTGATTTGAAGGAATTGCACTGCATAAATACCAGAATAATAACAGCTTTGTACCAAAGTCTTAAAAACAAGCCAAAATAAAATGAGGAACTTTAAGATTAGAACATGTGAATAGAACAAAAGTCTAGACATCATGTGCTGTTTTGCATGAACCCGTTTATTGGTCATCTGTAGAGAACCACCAAAGGACCAAAAGTGATCGAGCGCCTGAGGAAGAAGTTGTCAGAACAAGAGTCACTGCTGCTTCTCATGTCACCCAACATGGCGTTCAGGGTGGCCAACAGAAATGGAAAGGTGAGTCGGGGGGTCTTGTGTGTAAAATTCAGTGTGCTTTTATTGATGAAAGATGTTTCCTGATGATTCCCTGATGGATTTTTTTATATGCAAAGTATCACTGGGAATACCTTGTTCCATCAAAGCAAGAGAATTTCTTCATCTGGTTTGTGCTGCCCCCTGCTGTTGACAAGCGTGAAATTACAGCATGAGAGTGCAATAAAACACAGTACAGTATATTATCCATTCATTTCTTTCAGGGCTTCACATTCCTCATCTCTTCAGACTATGAACGTGCCGAGTGGAGGGAGATCGTCCGCGAGCAGCAGAAGAAATGTGAGGGTTTTTTTTTTGAAGTTTCTGTCTTAGTAACTTTATCAGAACAATAGAGTCTGACCACTTTATTATCATACAGTAGACAATAGAAACAGTTGATAGTGATATATGTAGTGATATATGTATGACTTTACCTTTACGTGTGTCCTGCAGGTTTTAAAAGTTTCTCTCTGACCTCTCTGGAGCTGCAGATGCTCACTAACTCGTGTGTCAAACTCCAGACTGTTCACACAATTCCAATGACCATGAATAAGGAAGGTAAGGTTCACAACGTATATGTTTTAGGATTTAATATACATTTTAATGTACCAACAGTGTTGTTTTTTTCAATCTTAACCGTCCTGATGTGAACGCTCCACTCCACAGATGACGAGTCTTCTGGTTTGTACGGCTTCCTAAATGTCATTGTCCACTCTGCATCAGGGCTGAAACAGAGCTTAAGTAAGTGGATTATCCTCCTGTTTTTGACTATAAATCATCTCACTGATAATTCGAGAGGTTACACGTGGTGTCACATCATCCAGACTCATCTGCCGCTCCCCCCTCCACTCTCTGTCAGCTGGGAGGGCAGCTGCGGGGGAACAAGTGGGATTAGCCAGGAACACTGTGTACAAGCCGCCTCAAATATGTCTTTCTCAAACCGCTGCCAGCTCAAACTCTACTTTGTGATCTCTGTTATAAAAGGTTTCAAGCTGCCCACTCCTCTTTTTGCTATTTCTTAATGCACTGAGTAACTTTAGAGCTGTAATGACAGCAGAGAGAAAGTTCTGTCAGAGCCAGCAGCAGGTTGCACACAGTACATTAGGCAGACATGTCTAAACCAGTTGGTTGATGTGAGCCTTAAGTTTTGGGTTTCATTTTGATTTTCCAGTTAAAAATACCTTTGCTTGTGCCCACTAGACCTTTACTGCTCCCTGGAGGTGGATTCTTACGGCTACTTTGTCAACAAAGCTAAGACACGAGTGTACAGAGACTCGACAGAGCCCAACTGGAACGAGGTGAGAGTGCAGATCAGAGTGGACAAAGTGAAAGGTGGCAGATCCTGTCCACCCACAGTATAAACAATGGTGTTTCCCCTAGATGTTACTGTAAGAAGTTCAAGCATATCTAGTTTTAAAGAAGACTATGGATGCTCGAAAAAAACTGTTCACTCGACTAAAATAAAAGAACATTTTTGTGGGCTGGGTTGGAACCTTCATTAAGATGCCTTTGTTTTTGTGTTTTTTTTAAAGGAGTTTGAGATTGAACTCGAGGGCTCTCAGACTCTGAGGCTGCTCTGCTATGAGAAGTGCTACAACAAAACCAAGCAGAGCAAAGAAGACGGAGAGATCATGGACAAGATCATGGCCAAAGGACAAATAAAGGTACGGATCTGGGTCAAACGCCTCAGCTTAGCATTATGTCCTTGGAGAATACCTGCGAGGACCAGATGGGTACAGGTTTACTATGTTAGATTTGCCAATTTTAGCCTGACCAATACTAGATTTTTGATGTCTACAATCCAATATCAATATTTAAGGCTGGGATGCACCAGCAAGGATCTATTTTTAAGCCATTTTAGATCATGTTGTAACTTTAAATTATGTTGCAAAAAATATATTTGAACCTCAATTTACTTTTTGCTCTTAACCATAATTAAATATAATTCTTTTGCCAAAACCTAAGTCTGACTTCAGTTGTGATATCTTTTAACTTACACTTGAAGAGGTTTTGAGATGGTTTAAGCAAAATAATCAAATTCTTGGAAGAAAGTTAAGGCACAGACTCAACCAAATTGAGTTTTATGATACGTCTCTTCTTTCTTTCTCTTCATTTGATCAGTTAAAACCGTCTGCGTGCCCGGTAGTCTCTTTTTTTCTATTGTGCTGTTTTCCACTTTATAATCTTCGATTATTTGGCCATATTGCTCATTAATTTGGCCAACAAGGTTTTCTCAGAGGGGGAGAAATAAGAGTTTGCCTGCCAACTAGGCTAACTAATTTTTTAGCTAGCTAGCAAAAAGTGTTAATTTTTTGGTTAGCTAGCAAACAATGTAATGCAACAAAATACATAACATAAACAAACAATTTGGTAAGTATTGTTTTAATTTGGTTATTATAAATGATGATCAGGATACTATATGTGCTGAGTCTGACATTTTTTTTTAAAGTTTTATTTCCCAAAATGTCAAACTGTTCCTTTAATGCCAAAATACAGCAACTTTTAATCACTTTCTGGCAACTTTCTAAACGTTCTTTCACAATATATAATAACAAATATTTACCAGTTTTCTGGGCCTCTCACACAACATATTGTATCCCATGTGACACCAAAGCAAAATAAAACAGCTAAAATCAATATTTACAGACTCTGTATGACCCCAAATCTATAGGGTTCCACTGACGTGTAGAGGAAAATGAACCTTGCCTATGTGGAGTGAACTTGCTCCCTCTATTGATTCCACTACCTCCACGGTGGTGACATGTTTGCCCCGCTGACCACAGGAGGGTTTTTTTTTTTTTTTGACTAATCCTGCCCTGTGGGGTGCTTCCCTGTTGAAAATGAAGTGAGCTGTGAGGTTGCTGGTAGGTTGCTTCAGCTTGACCCCTGATAGGATGTTGTGACAGAGGGCGGATTAGACTTCGGGTTGACCAAATGTGGCCGTTGGCACGGCTCCAGAGCATGACAGAGTGTGAGAGACACAGAGAGCTCTTTGATCAGCCAGCGAAGGGATTTCCCTGCTGGACAGGTGGGTCACAACACTGTTCAGTGTCTTAGTAGAAAGGAGCATGTGAGTGCTGGCATCGTCAGTCAGATACTCGCCATGTTACTCGGGAGCCAACAGACTAGAGATAAGACATCTGTCAGGTTTAAAGGCACTTTCATGTTGGCCTTTCTACTTGCTTTGTTGATGTCTACATCAATGGTTTTTCTGTCATGCCCCGTGGCATGGATTTGCCCAAGCTGTTCGTAAATGCAAGTGCAAAGTTTATTGTTGTGTCTCTTTCCTGGGATGTCCAATACCAACGTTTTGAGGTTGGTAAAACATCCTGAGCACAGCAAAAATGATGAGAAATACAGACAGAGGGCGGGGTCTCTGCAGATACAGCCACCACCACACACTAGTGGGTCATGAACGATGATTGAATTATGTTATGTTATTGATTATGAGTCCATACATTTGTGGGGGGGGTTTTGGACAATGTTGCGCATTATGCCTTTAAAGTTTCTTTGCCATTTTTTATTTGTCAATTTTGGATCAAAGCAATATACAAAGAGATCTGAAAGCTTATGATACCTTAAGACTTACTCTGTGGGAAAAGAAAAGATGACTTTTTATAGAAAGAAGAGCCTCGGGGAAGGCAACAGTTCACGTAAAGGTTATTACATGATGGATTTGAATGCTAATTATGGTATCAGACATGGGGAAGACCAGCCTGGTGTTAAAGGTCACCAGCACTAATCAGCCATTGGCCCGAGAGGATCCTGTTTATGCTACCTGAGATGCTAGATTAGCAGGCAGCGCTCCTCACAGCGGCAGGCGTGAGCACGTTGGTAATGAGGGTAGGAGGGGATTCTCGGGAGTTAATCCCCCAAATCCATCTGGGAAGTAGAACAACACAGAGGAAAGCGTGCTCGGCAGGCTGCCGGGCTTTGTTCCTTTTCTGATTTCCCACCGGAATGATTTGGAGGCTAACGATGTTGAGACATGAAGATGACACAAAGTTTTGTAAAGATTCGGCTGGACTGCGTCAGTGAAGATCATCAAGGTGATGTGATCAGGAGCTGCCTGTTCAGGGAAGAGGGACCTGCTGCTTCGGTTAGTTCTGTGGTTTAGAGAGTAGTGCTATCTGAGGAACAGCGCTGGATTCTTTGTTCACCCGTAGTCACTGAAAGCAGCATTTTAAATTTAAGAGAGACCAATGCCAGAAGGGATGAGTGAGACTGAGAACAGTCCTAATGAGGAAGACAGTGTGGATCAGGTCAGTGGCGGTCCTGAGGAAGAGGGAGACACGTCTCCAAGGAAACCCCCGAGTACAGGGGCCCGTCTGTGGGACAGAGTCCGCAACAGTCTGATCAAACCAAAGGTAAAGATGTGGACAGCGAGCATGGGATGTTGGTGTAAAGGATACCTCGGGAACCTGCGTTTAAGGACAGATTTGTTTTAGCGTTCTCTTATTTTTTGGTGATGTTTAATCCTATATTTAAATTATACACTGCCTTGTACTTCTTACTTCTTCTTTTTAAAAATCTTTTTGATAAAATTACATCAAAGAAAATTTTCACTGAACAAAGGATTATCTGGAAGAGATTTGATGGTTTCTTGGGTGAAAGAACATCTGCCATGTTGGACAGGCACAGTGCTTAGCGGTGAGGACATGATGTTATCACGTTACTCATGCCTGATCACAGTAAATAAAGCCTGGCACTGTGGTATTAGTCAGATGACTAAAATAGATCAGTGACACCTGGCCATATGGAGTTTATGCTTATGTGAGGCTGAGTGAAATAATTGAGCAAGTAATATTCTTGTTTACTTGTGTTCATTTACCATTGCAAAAACTAAACTTAACTCTCACTGCAACTGACAGCATTATTGCAGTGTTCACTTTTCATGTTTTGATATAATATTAGTGCTTATTTTAAAGCTGATAAAGGCAAAATATTCCCTGGTTTCTAATCTGAATCTGGATTACATAAAAATTAAGAGACATTGAAATAGAACTTTGCCTTTTATTTTTTTCAGTTGGATCCTCAGACGTTGCAAAATAAAGACTGGCAGAGGACAGTCATCGCTATGAATGGGGTAAGTGTTCTCATCAACATAAAAACAGACAAGATTGTCAAGAATGCTGAAGTTCAGATATGTGTCATAGCTTCTGATTCTGAGCTGAAAAGGAGGATTAAGGGAAAGAGAAATGAATTTAGCAGCAGAGTATTAGATACCACATTAAAATAAAGTGAGACTGTGACGTTTGAACTGCTTAAATAAGGATAAAACATATCCTTTTCCTCTTACAAATAAAAAGATTAATCATGAGATATGAAACACACTCTGCTTAAGTTCAATCCAGTTCAGCTAAATTTAATACACACAGTAGCTAGCTAATGTTATCTGAAGCAAATGTTAGCATAGCTATTGCTGTGACAGTGTTATACTATACTATGTTTTAGCTTTTGTCATTACTGGTGTTCAGCAGAGGTTACACATACTAGCTTAGCTGACACTAGTTGAGGTAGTTGTCAATAATAACAGTTTCTCTTTCCTTGTTTCAGATTGAGGTGAAGCTTTCGATGAAGTTCACCAGTAGAGAGTTCAGTCTGAAGAGAATGCCTTCACGGAAACAGTCCGGCGTCTTTGGCGTGAAGATCAACGTAGTAACTAAGTGAGTTGATGATGACGTGTTCTTTGTGTGCGTCATTTTTTTTATGCAGCTTAATGAGTCAACATACTGTACAAAAACAGAAACAAAACAACAGACAACAGACCTTTTCATGTAATGGAACCTTAATTAGCATCATTGGTAACACCTGTGTTTACCAGAATATTTCATGTCAAAATGGCTGCTGTCTGGGTGGACGTTTAGCTCAGTGGGTAGAGCGGCCCACCCATGTATTGAGGCTATAGTCCTCTGCAGCGGCCGCAGGTTCGATTCCCGCCCTCGGCCCTTTGCTGCGTGTCATCCCCTCTCTCTCTGCCCCCTTTCCTGTCTACTCTTCAGCTGTCACTCTGAATAAAGGCACAAAAGGCCAAAAAAAAAAACAACTTTAAAATGGCTGCTGTGAAAAAGGTCTATCCTGTTTTTCTTTAAGCTTTAGTGTCATAATTTTGATTTAACTAGATACGACTTTTAAAATGTGAGAGAAATTACTGCTCCAGTTCACTGAACATTAACTTAAGTCTGTGGCCCTTTTTTTTACTGAATACATTCTGACTTCTCAGAGCAGTAAAAACACAGGTGTTACTGATAACACTGACAATGTCTCCTCTCTATGTAAGTGTCCCAGCAAGCCACGAATGTTTACGTGCGCACTAATTTTCCACTAATATTCAGAATTTGACAATATTCTGAATTTGATATGGGTAATGTAATCAGCGTGTTCCATTTGGATATTCTGATTTAGATTATTCTGAATCTAGCATTTTCTGATGAAGACATGTGGGATGTGCTGGTATTATTCAGGATTTAGGTGCATTTTTTTTGGACACGTATACACCTCATTCAGAGTGTGCTTCTTAATTGAGGTTTGGCTGCAGTTTACAAGACTGGAGTAGACATGCATGCACAAAAGAAAACTCCACTTTTCTGGTTGGAAGGAGAGACACACCTAATTTAAAACGTTTTGATATTTATATCAACAGGTTGTTGGATATGCATTAATATTGCAATCTCAACCTTTTTTCGAGAAGGTGGTTAAACGAACGAAAGAGCCTGCGTTTTGATGCAAAGAAGCAAAACGGTCTTCAGCCATTCTACTTTTCCATAATCAAGAGTATGCATGGCTGCATGTATTAGTGGAATATTAATTTTCCATGCAATTTTTTTCAGGATAAGGGCAAAAACTGGAATGTTTTGTGCAGGTTAAATATAGTCAGTGTGACAGTGAGCCAGCATACATAATACCAGGACCCTGAAACTGAAGTAACTAAGTGGAATTCAGCCATCATTCATTTCACCATGTCTTCTGTGTAAAGCCCTTTTGACCAGTGCCTGATACCAGATGAATATTAGACCACAATGTGCGAAGTCATGACAATATTAGCAGCGTGTCATAGCCTCTTAAATGTGTATCAGCTTTTGCAGGAAAACCCAGTTTATTGACAGCAAACAATAGAGCTACACTTATTTCAATCATGATCTCTTGTGTTTAAAGCATTTATATGATGTGTTGATTTGTAAGTGGACCCTCTAAAACTTGTTTCTGTGTGTGTTCCTGTGTCCTCACCAGGCGAGAGCGTTCCAAGGTTCCCCTCATTGTGAGACAGTGTGTGGAGGAGATCGAGCGCAGAGGGATGGAGGAGGTGGGGATCTACAGAGTGTCTGGTGTCGCAACTGACATCCAGGCGCTGAAGGCTGCCTTTGATTCAAGTGAGTTCAGTCTGGATTTGATTTTCTTATCAAACTTAATTTGACTAACGCAGCTGTGAAAGGACAGATACTTTATATTTAGACAAACATAAACACGGAGCTCAGCAGGACAAGTGTTTATCAAGTCCATTGTGTTACATGTATTCATTAATATTTGGTGACTGTTGTCTCCTGCGCCTTCAGACAACAAGGACGTGTCTGTCATGATGAGAGAGATGGATGTAAACGCCATCGCTGGAACGCTGAAGCTGTATTTCCGCGAGCTGCCGGAGCCTCTTTTCACTGATGAGCTGTACCCCAACTTTGCTGGAGGCATCGGTCAGTCACCACTTCTTTATCTTTTCGGTGGTCAGGTGGGATTAATGCAGTTGCAAGTTGTGACAGCAGCACATTCATGTGTACTTTTACCTTACAGCTCTCTCTGACAGTGTGGCCAAAGAGAGCTGCATGCTCAACCTGCTGCTGTCTCTACCAGAGCCCAACCTGGTCACCTTCCTCTTCCTGCTCGACCACCTCAAAAGGTAAAAGACCTCATGATTAATACATTATCTGAGCTGTTGTGTATCTGTGTTTCAGTTGCATGTCAGTGTGTATCTGTTAAATATGGTAATACAGTCTGATTCTGTTAATATTAATCATCTATTGCTTGAATATTATTGGCTGAAACCTGCTAACCAATAGTAATCGGTGGTTGTAATAGTACTATTTGAAAATCTTACAAAACACAGGTACATGTATTAAGAGATGCAACTTTTAAAGAATGAAGTTACACATTCTTCATGTTGTAGATGAAAAGTTTAAGTGCTGGGCAATAAAATTCGGGGATTTTCTGCTAAAGACTGACTTGGTCTCTTATGACCAGATGATTATGGTAGCTAACATTATCAAAATTAAGATGCATTACTGATACAGTTCGCTGACTTAACTCTTCTTAACCTAGAATTTAACATTAGACCTGTAATTTTCGCTTGTAGTGGTCGCTGTTTAGTTAAAGTTACACAGGCTTTAAAGTTTATAAGCTGTCGTTTGGACAAAAAAGAAATAAGGTCATATAAGGGCGAAAGAGAAGCAAAGGTGATAACCAGATACAGAAAACAAATAAGATGTAAATATAAGAGATGATCTTATTCATACTGTATAATGATCTTATATAAAAGAAATAGAATGCTAATAAAAAAAAAACACACTTTTGAATATAAAACAGATAAAAGAGCAAAATACATAGATGTGCATGTAAAAATACTAAAATGATGGAACTAAAACAAGTACAATTCAAATATGACTATAAAGTTAAAAACCACAATAAAGCAGTAATTTAAAGAGGAAATATGAATAGTAGAAAAGAAAATGTTGATTGAAGAGCATCTTGGGAAAGTGAGGCTCTTAAAAGCTGCAGTGGAGTCTGGTGATTTTACACCGAGGGGAAGGCTGGAGGGTTGGAACTGAAAACACACAGTCACTCTTGGCTTCCAGCCTGGTCTGTGGAACAGGAGCTGCAGGTTTTGATCAGCTGATCTTAGGGGCCTGACTGGGCTGTAAGGAGTTAAAAGTTCTTTAATATAATCTTGGAGCCGACCATGGAAAGCCATGTTGGTAATAAATAAAACGTAATAGGCAACCAGTGCAGTGATGTCAGAATGGGACTGATATGACAAGACCTCCTACATTTAGTTAATGATGTACTGTCTGGCTCAGGACTTTGTGACTATCTATAGGCTGAATGTTATCTTTGGCTTTGCTCTTACAGGGTGACTGAAAACGAGAGCGTCAACAAGATGTCTTTGCACAATCTGGCTACGGTTTTTGGCCCCACTTTGCTCCGGCCCTCTGAAAAAGACAGCAAAATCTCAAACAGCTCACAGCCGATCTCCATGAACGACAGCTGGTCTTTAGAGGTCATGGCTCAGGTAAAACTCGTGTCAGGACATCGATTAGCGAGTCAGCGACATTTGAACTGCTTGTGCGGGTCTGATCGCTTTTTCTGTGTGTCCATAGGTGCAAGTCCTTCTCTACTTCCTTCAGCTGGAGAGCATCCCGACACCTGACAGCAAGCGTCAAAGCCTTCTCTTCTCTACTGAAGTATAACAGCAACATCATGCACTTAAAATGTCCATAAATGTTCTGTTCAGAGGCAGAATGTCAGCTGCTTAATGGACTGGATGCTGCTGAGCAGCCATGGCTGGCTGGTTTACTCCGAGGACGCTTCATTTAGCCACCAGGTGGAACCATCGACACACTAAACTAGTAAACAGCCACCATGACCAAAGCCATTTCTGTTGGAGATGTGATGAGCATGAGTGTCCTGTTTACTTACAAGCTTACCTGCTGTGTCTGAAAAAGACAACCCTATATGATGTATGGACAAAATATATCTTTCCCTTTTTTTTTAATTTAATTTAAATTGCTGTACTTTGATATTTTCCACTGCCCCGTTCTGTCACTGTGCACATTAGCTCCATATTCACAGAGGGGGATCTCTGCTGTAGCTGGATTTTCTAAGATTTTATTCTGTGGATGGATGAATGGACCTTTATTTTTCATGTTTGTTTTCCCTGAAATGTTTGACTTGGTTGAAAACTCACCTGTGCCAATGTTTCCCTGCTGATGACCAATAGAGCGTTTCAGTTACCCTAATGTTTACACACACACAATCTTAATTTTGTACAGAATTTAAACCTATGAGACTGAAAACTGTAGTTAACTCACAGCAACATGCAGGCATGTTGACCTGAACGTTTGAAGTGTTTTGTTATCTGTGCTATACGACTGGTATGGAGACCACATACAGTTCACAGGTTCCTCTGCTGGTGTGCGAGCCGACTTTCATGTAGATATGAGTGCTTTTTTTGGGAGGTGGTACAGAGAAGTTAAAGGCAAATCATTCCGGGAAATTCTTCCACCCATGGAATGTATACTGTGCTGTGTATCATATTAATTTCACAGTGGGTCTTTTGTGTCCATATCTCATATGTTCTGTGTCCACATTTTTTTTCAGCTTCTGTATAATTTCATTTATTCAGTTGAAGTTGATGTGTATGTGTTCCTGCATTCCTTCTCTGTAATCTACCTATAGGACAAAACCACACTGCTGTAGAAATGAGAGCACCTGCAGATTAACTGAAATACCAAAATGTTCCCCTGTAGGACCCTTGCAGCACAGTGATTCACTCATATCCAAGTCTCCTCCTGGATTATTAAAAGGTTTATCATCCACATACCGTAGTATTACTTTCAAAGCCATGTGAAAGTGCACTGTGTGCTTGCGTTGATATTTGTTTTTCCAAATCACTTCAAGTATTCAAACACTTGTTAGCACAAACTATAACCCTAAAAGCTTGTGATTTATGTAAAATAAATAAGCAATAACTCTTAGTGATTCTTAGGATGAGCAATGACTAGTGGGGTCTTTAATGTATGATTTATGTAAATAAAACTTGGTAATATTATTCTTGGAATGTCTCATTTCTTAGTATGTGACAGAACATACTCAGGTTAAAAGTTTCAGTCCTCTTCTTCATTACACTGGAAGAAGTCACTCAGTAGAGTGCGGATCCCCGCCAGGCAACAGATGATGAAGCACCTACTGCAATGTCACCACAGCTGTCCGATGCAACCAGCAGAGATTAGCACATTTCCGTCAACATTAACATGACCTCCACATACGTTGTCCCGAACTGAAACAAGATTTCAAACTGAAGCACTTGTTGATCACTTGCGGCCCCTAGTGGCCGGTGAGAAAGAGTGAGAAGTCAGCTGTCAATGGTCATATTAAAACAGAGCAGGCAAAAAACAGAATTACTGCCTCACAGTTGTGTCTCCACCAACCAGTCAAGTTACAGTTTACATCCATGTCTGTCCAGACTCACATAATGTCGGTAGTGAAGACTTTGAAGGAATTTAATATGGAACTTAACACTATATTGACCTGTAACTTTAAAGGGATTTAATAAAAGGTAAAAGAAAAAAAAGTGGAATTTTTGGCAAAATGGAAGTTCTCACTATACATGTGTGATTCTATCACCTTCACAGTCATGGTTGTGCAAAAAAAAAAAACAACAACAACAATTAGGCTGATCAGTCTGGTAGCATTCAAGATTAGCTCCAGACAAGATGCAGGTTCACTGATGGTCATGCACGCCTGCACTCAAGCACACACTGAAGCAATTGCATTATCTCCTCCCAACTATGCCTAGCAGGGATAATAACAAACACACACTGCAAATACACCAATACAGACAGTTTGCTCACCCAAGCTGCAAGAACAATTGGCTACAATGAACCAGATAATAAATCAAAAGCATCAACAAAAAGAGCAGTTGAAACAGCCTGACTTCAGTTTATTTGTTCCACAAATTAACTCAAGATTGCAAAATACATCCAAATTCAAGGCGTGCATAGATTATTGAAAATGTCCTGAAGCAGTGGAAAGAGGTAATGATCTCAGAAAATGAGGAAGATTATTCCAGTCAGATGGTGCTTTGTATCGGAATGACCTCCGTCCAACTTCTTTTAAAATTCTGGGAACAAAGAAAAAGGGATGTTGCAAATGTCCAAAAACGGTTTCACAGAGGCAGGACAATTAAAATAAACACATTTGAAATGAAAATATGTGCTAAAGTCGGCATGCTGAGTTTGTCCCAGGTGGTCATGCTTCATCTACTTTGTCTAGTAGTGTATTCTACTACAGATGCAAATTGTTCAGTGTAGAAACCCCCTCCACTCAAAAATGTGGCCAAATCTGGTCCCTATTAGGGGCTGGGGGTCCTCAGACCATTTTCTATTTCACATTGAAAATAAATTGATTCACACTGTTTTTCCCTGAATAAATTAGTAATAACTCTTACAAATGTAACCAAACCAAGGGCAAATACCAAGGGCAAATACAATTATTAAATGCATTAAAATATCTGATTTATCTGTCAATCCTTGCACCAAGTTAATTTAGTTAATATGTTAATTTGAAAATGAAGAAATTTAAAGAAATATGAATTATGGGCCTTATATTGTTTGTTTATTTTGTCTGATTAATTATGTTTATTAATTGGCCCCAGGTCCCCTGGCCAAAGGTGGCCCCCAGTAAAGAAAGTCCAGTATCCACTTTAATTGAAGGTGTGTGAGGTTGGTGTAGACTTTGGCTTAAGAGAAGCTCTGCAGACTTTTGGCCCAGCTCCAGGTATAATTTGGAGACAATGATAAAGGCAGCAACCTGGAGGCAGTGAAGTGTCCCTCCTGTGCAGACTCACAGGGGGATGCTGAGATGATGCAACCAGAGGAGGGGGCAGAGGAGAGGAGAGGATCATCCGGCTGCTGCCAGCAGAGAGGGGCTGACAGACATCCGAGACCAGCCGATGCTGCCTGCCTGCCTGCAGTCTGAAGTTGAGGATC
>JAJHUR010140261.1:42446-57053 GCA_027495735.1 Lutjanus campechanus | reverse complement strand
TGTAGGACCCTTGCAGCACAGTGATTCACTCATATCCAAGTCTCCTCCTGGATTATTAAAAGGTTTATCATCCACATACCGTAGTATTACTTTCAAAGCCATGTGAAAGTGCACTGTGTGCTTGCGTTGATATTTGTTTTTCCAAATCACTTCAAGTATTCAAACACTTGTTAGCACAAACTATAACCCTAAAAGCTTGTGATTTATGTAAAATAAATAAGCAATAACTCTTAGTGATTCTTAGGATGAGCAATGACTAGTGGGGTCTTTAATGTATGATTTATGTAAATAAAACTTGGTAATATTATTCTTGGAATGTCTCATTTCTTAGTATGTGACAGAACATACTCAGGTTAAAAGTTTCAGTCCTCTTCTTCATTACACTGGAAGAAGTCACTCAGTAGAGTGCGGATCCCCGCCAGGCAACAGATGATGAAGCACCTACTGCAATGTCACCACAGCTGTCCGATGCAACCAGCAGAGATTAGCACATTTCCGTCAACATTAACATGACCTCCACATACGTTGTCCCGAACTGAAACAAGATTTCAAACTGAAGCACTTGTTGATCACTTGCGGCCCCTAGTGGCCGGTGAGAAAGAGTGAGAAGTCAGCTGTCAATGGTCGTATTAAAACAGAGCAGGCAAAAAACAGAATTACTGCCTCACAGTTGTGTCTCCACCAACCAGTCAAGTTACAGTTTACATCCATGTCTGTCCAGACTCACATAATGTCGGTAGTGAAGACTTTGAAGGAATTTAATATGGAACTTAACACTATATTGACCTGTAACTTTAAAGGGATTTAATAAAAGGTAAAAGAAAAAAAAGTGGAATTTTTGGCAAAATGGAAGTTCTCACTATACATGTGTGATTCAAGTGAATAATTCCCAGTGAGAAACATGCTGTCTTCACTTAGAGATTAATTTCTACAGCAGAGGACAGAGGACTGATAGAGAGCTGAACATTATGATGTCACAGCGAAGCTGACCTTTAACCTTTTGGAAATAAAATGTCACCACCTCTTAATTTCATCCCATTAGATATTTGTGTGTAATTTTGTTGAGTCATGGCCAAAAATGTGTCTAGTGACAGCCAAAATCTTAATCAATTCATCCTTGAATCCAAGTGGATGCTTGAAAGAACTTCTCTCCATGTATTCTTGATCTTCATGAGACCAGGATGGACATGAGGTCAGTGAGTGACCTTTGACCACCAAATCTAATCGGTTCATCACTGAGTCCAAGTGGACATTTGTGTCAAGTTTGAAAAATTGCTGTGAGGTGTTCTTGGGCTATCACCTTCACAGTCATGGTTGTGCAAAAAAAAACAACAACAACAACAACAATTAGGCTGATCAGTCTGGTAGCAATCAAGATTAGCTCCAGACAAGATGCAGGTTCACTGATGGTCATGCACGCCTGCACTCAAGCACACACTGAAGCAATTGCATTATCTCCTCCCAGCTACGCCTAGCAGGGATAATAACAAACACACACTGCAAATACACCAATACAGGCAGTTTGCTCACCCAAGCTGCAAGAACAATGGGCTACAATGAACCAGATAATAAATCAAAAGCATCAACAAAAAGAGCAGTTGAAACAGCCTGACTTCAGTTTATTTGTTCCACAAATTAACTCAAGATTGCAAAATACATCCAAATTCAAGGCGTGCATAGATTATTGAAAATGTCCTGAAGCAGTGGAAAGAGGTAATGATCTCAGAAAATGAGGAAGATTATTCCAGTCAGATGGTGCTTTGTATCGGAATGACCTCCGTCCAACTTCTTTTAAAATTCTGGGAACAAAGAAAAAGGGATGTTGCAAATGTCCAAAAACGGTTTCACAGAGGCAGGACAATTAAAATAAACACATTTGAAATGAAAATATGTGCTAAAGTCGGCATGCTGAGTTTGTCCCAGGTGGTCATGCTTCATCTACTTTGTCTAGTAGTGTATTCTACTACAGATGCAAATTGTTCAGTGTAGAAACCCCCTCCACTCAAAAATGTGGCCAAATCTGGTCCCTATTAGGGGCTGGGGGTCCTCAGACCATTTTCTATTTCACATTGAAAATAAATTGATTCACACTGTTTTTCCCTGAATAAATTAGTAATAACTCTTACAAATGTAACCAAACCAAGGGCAAATACCAAGGGCAAATACAATTATTAAATGCATTAAAATATCTGATTTATCTGTCAATCCTTGCACCAAGTTAATTTAGTTAATATGTTAATTTGAAAATGAAGAAATTTAAAGAAATATGAATTATGGGCCTTATATTGTTTGTTTATTTTGTCTGATTAATTATGTTTATTAATTGGCCCCAGGTCCCCTGGCCAAAGGTGGCCCCCAGTAAAGAAAGTCCAGTATCCACTTTAATTGAAGGTGTGTGAGGTTGGTGTAGACTTTGGCTTAAGAGAAGCTCTGCAGACTTTTGGCCCAGCTCCAGGTATAATTTGGAGACAATGATAAAGGCAGCAACCTGGAGGCAGTGAAGTGTCCCTCCTGTGCAGACTCACAGGGGGATGCTGAGATGATGCAACCAGAGGAGGGGGCAGAGGAGAGGAGAGGATCATCCGGCTGCTGCCAGCAGAGAGGGGCTGACAGACATCCGAGACCAGCCGATGCTGCCTGCCTGCCTGCAGTCTGAAGTTGAGGATCAGTGAACTGTTAGCGACCACAAATGAGCCTTCATCGGACATTCATCAACCTTCCAAACGGGAAAACTAGGAGAACCTCAGGTATGAATGTTTCATCAGTTTACTGACAGAGCGCTGTGTTTTTGCCGGCTATGCTAACATTGTTAGCCAAACGATAGCATTAGCAGCCTTAGCTTTGCTTTGCTTTGCCTACTGACAGCTGAGGTAAATTAACTGACTGAAAAGAAACACACAAACCAACACTGAAGTTACGTTACCTACACAGACTCGCTTTCTTCATTTTGTTTGTTTTGAATAACGGGATAATTATTGTTTTACCCCTCAAACACCAAATTTTGGTAAGCTGTCAAGGCAGAAAAATTCACTTGGACCCATACTATGAATTATTTCAAAATAAGTCGCCATGATGTGTTGACATAACGCACCAGTGTCGTTCATCGTTTAATTTGCGTCAATATAGCTTGTGTTTACTGCAGATATAGTTGAATGGAGCTTTTTCCCAAATAAAAGACTATTTGAATTTAATTGCAACAATATATTTAACTGTATGTGTCACTTTGTTATCTAGGTTTTAAAAGATTTTTTGATACATTTGGGCGTACTTTTAGTTTGGCTAGTACTCAAGAATATCTATAAATATTTGAAAATAATTTTGGTAATACTGGGTCTTCATAGGCTTTGACTCTGTACATTAAACTATCATTTTCATTTGCCTGTAAATATATGCAGTATTAAACCATACTACATCTGCTGTGTGTCTACTATACTATACCTCTATCTTTTATAGCTCTGTTTGTACTCTAGGTTCAAATCTACCCCCTCTATTGGTATTTTTAAATAATAATTATAGTTTGAGTAAAATTTAATGAAGGGCTGTGCCTACGTGTCTAGCGGTGCTTTTGTTTTGAAAGAATATGTCCAAACAGGAAGTAAAATTCCTGAAATTCTCTGCGTGCCTGACCTTATAGCTAACTAGCTAGCTGGCTTATCTCATTGGTTTTAAGTTGCCTTTTGCTCTCTAACATTATAGTACAGACGCGTGCTTCCTCGACAGAGTCGGGTAGCTGTGTTTACCCAAACGGTTTGGTTGGTAAAGTGTGTCCTTGTGTCGTTGAGTGACACAGTGTGATGGCTAACGTTAGCCGTGGTGCTGCTAATGTAGGTGTAGCCCAGAACAATGTAAATTTGCCATCCCCCTGAGAAGAGTCAACAGTGAACTGATGGTGCAGCCTGTCAGAGCCTATTGGCTGGGTCATATGGAGTGCTATTGCAGAGCTGTGGCCTCTGTGTGTGTCTTAGTAAATCATCCTCTCTAAAATAATCTTTGTTAAACCAGCAGTGACCACAGATGTTTCCCAACTTTCCTGGAACAGCTTAGAAAGAGCAATATTTCACGGCCCACTCCTTAAATCAATGTCCAGGACCAGGAGATATGACTTATAAGATATTCCTTCTTGGCTCTGCCTGATCATCGCTGTACTTGAAGAAAAATATTTTGGGGGAAAACTCTCCAGTCTGGGAAACTTTGCCCCCAAGTGACATTAAACAAGGGGAAAGACAGAAGTGTATTTCCAAGACAAACTTAATGGTCAGGTCCAAGCCCATTTTATGAAATTTAATAAAGTTGATTCCATTTTTTACTATGCTTACAACTCTTTCCCACAGTATATTAATGAAGTGGAAGGTAAATGATAATACATATGCATAGCACATTTATGCACTTTTATGGGATTAGAGTTACCCTAATTAATGTATAACCTTTGCTTCTCTTCAGCTAATAGTTGTCTTCCCCCACATAGCTCACTGTCTGATCCTACTGAACTTTGCACAGCCTGAAAGGCCATTATGCAAAGATCAGCCTTCTTCTTCACTAACAGCCTATTTTTTTCCATCATATAAAACGGCATATCTGGATTTGGCCGCAAATTGAGTGCCACTGGTCTAGCTTCTATGAAGGCAGGATGTCAAATGCACCAATGAGGTAAATATGCCAGGACATTTTAGGTACTGATCTTTCTTTCTTTTCTTTTTTTTTTATCAGCATATTGTAGTAATATTAAAATACTGAAATTGGTGTCATTTGACTGGAGGCTACATCATAAAAAATGGCTTGTTTAAATGCATTCCAGGCTTGTATATTAATAGTGAGGCATAACTTTGCAAATTAAATTCATGGTTTGACAGTGTCTGCTCTGTCTCAGGCAGACTGGTGCCTGCTTGTCCTTGTACACACAGTCACCCTTTTTACTGGAGACGCCACCACAGGAAGCTTATGTTATGGGAAGGAAGTGCCTCCCCGCAGTTAAAGCATGAATAAGGAAGGAGAGCAGGGAAGGGATATTAATGAGTTACTAGACCACTGCGACCCCCACCCTCTTCTCCTCCAAGACTTACCTCGGCTCTTTCTTCTGAGGCCTCTGCTTTGTTCAGCCGTCTGTAAAGCAACACTGCACACACTTGTTTGGTCAGCCTTGGATCAGATCCATTGCATTCATTACCTCTGCCAAGGAGGTCATGTTTTCAGTGCCATTTGTTTGTCTGTTTGTCAGCAGGATTACGGAAAAGCTACTGGCCCCATTTTCATGAAACTTGGTGGAATGGTGTAGCATGTGCCAAGGAAGAACCCATTGCATTTTGGAGCAGATCAGAATCACAGGACAGATAAACAAACTTTCGTTAACATTGTGTGATAGAGCATTTTACCTCGGTGGAGTTCTGTGCTCTCTGAATGTCCTTCCAGTGAACAGTGAAGTCAAATACTGTGGCTCTATTTAATTTGAATCAGGACAAGTGTTATTGGCTTGTAGCCAAGTGAGGAGCAGCTGACATTCAGCAGCACAGAGTGATGATACATAACTAAGTTGAGTTGAGGTGTTTTTCACATGCAAATAATGGACTTTTTGAATACTTAATAGGTAAAATTATTACTTACATTTTAAATAATCATATTCTTATGGCTTCTTGTATTTTATAGACTCTGAATACCAGCCGAACAATTGCTCTTCCTCCTCAGAAGATTAGGAGTATGCAGTTGGCACTGTGTCATGTTGGCTAAAGTTTAAGAAAATTTCTGCAAGTAACAGACAAATCTGTTGGGCTAACCTTTTCATTTTTATGTCGTGTATAAAAGATTTTAGCTTTATTTAAACTAGAAAACATCATGATGTCATGAACAGTGAGCCCAATGATGTGGAGCCACTCAATTTTGCAGCATTACAGAAGCAGCATTGTTTTTGACACAGTGTGATTCATCACAGATGTTGGTCTAAACTACAGTAGTAAGAGAAGAACAGCTCATTTAGACTTCATTTTCCAAACTGAACCAAGTGAGTCTGACAGGCCAGTGTGTATGAATTAGGCTATTTCATTTAATTAGGATATTTTGAAGTCTTTAGAATGGTATACACACAGCCCTCTCTGCACTAGTTTTACCAAGTGCGAGAGTGAAAGAAAAGTCAGCTGCCTCTGCCCCATTTAGCTGCACTTTTGGTCCCCAGCCGGTGATCCCATGTCTATTCAGATCCAATGAAAAGAGCTGAACTCCAGCTAGCAGCTCTCTGTTTCAGACATCTGCTTTGACACACATTCAGCTATTCAGAAAACTGGCTAGTTGTTAATACACATGTCAGTACTCAGGGAAAACGCCCTTCCGAACGTATGTGCTATGAATAAGTGGATGCATACACACTGGCAGTATAGAGTTCGGTGTGCAAAGACAGATAAAAGTTAGGAAGTGATATAAAGAGGGGTCATGATATATTCTCTAGCAAGCTGATTGTCTTTGAGAAGCTGCTTGGTGGCATACAGTGCAGTATGAGTTTAACAGCTGCAGTGGGGCTGATACACATTTTGAATTTTCTTTGCTCCCAAAAGGTTTGTGTTTAAAAAAAAAAAGTGAGAAGATGTGCACAGCAGGACTGTAGGAGTGTGAGAATTTGAACATTTAAGAAGATTGAACATTTTCCACTCTGCCGAAAGACAACATGGAGCGAACTTAACCGCATATATGATTTAAGATAACTTGTAAACATATAAAGTCTAAGGCTGGGTAACCTGTTGTGAGAACTGTGCAGCCATGAGAAAACACACATTCTCAAAGTATGGCCATCACATGAAGCTTCCAAATAAGGCGAGGCCTGTGGGGATGTAGATGTACAAAGTAGGCTTAATCTGGGAAAGCTTTAACTAAAACACGCTGACCGCGGAAAGATGCATGATGTGAACTTAGAATTAATAATCTAATTATGAACGATGAAGAGGCTTCCGATGCACAATATGCTACTAGAGCTTGTGTTGTAAGCTGTGGTACAGGTGTGTTTTATAGTGGATAAAATCTGCCTCTGCACCACAGAGCTGCAGTCTCTAACCACCTGAGACACATTATTTGCCATTTCTTCCACATGAGGCAGGGAAGATTGTTTCTTTTGTTTGCTTGAGGCTCTCTGTAAACTTGCACGCAACTGTCTGTGGTCTGACGGTATGTGACAGGTATTCGCAGCTGTAAGAAGCTTTTTAAGAAAAAAAAAACAACAGATTTGGTAAGCATGATATTTTAGGAAAAGATTTCAATCTTTTAATTTATCTTTTAAGGGAAAATTCTGCATTTTTCATGTGGATGGCCAGTCAGTGTTGATGATAAAAGTAGCCAACTGAAACAATAAATTCCTCTGTGTGCTATATTGACTGAGAAAACAGAGTTCTTCTGTTGCAAAAATCTGTTCTTTTTCCTGCATCCAGTGACATCACTGGATGTTGCAGATAAATTAAAAGCTTTGCAGCTCAACAGTGAGGTTCCAGAAGTGAAAATGCCATTCATATTCTAATAACAGGATTGAGATTATGAGTCATTCTATGAATTTCTTTTTTCATTGTTTGACAGTTTGAGCATGATGTTATTTAGATGGCTAGGTTAAGCAAAGTGCATCTATGCAAATGGTTTATTATTATATTATGACATTGTAACAGCTTAGTTGTTTACAGTATCAGATTGATATCTGTATCAGCAGATACCAGAGATGTTCACAAATCTTTTTTTGCAAGTCCAAGTCAAGTCTCAAGTCTTTGTGGGGTGAGACTTGGTCAAGTCTCAAGTCTTTGGTCACGAGTCCAAGTCAAGTCTCAAGTCTCTAAAAAATAAATCTCTCATGTCTCTTCTTGTTTTAATGAGCCTTCTATCATCTGCTGCTATTTGGTCTACTAAGAATACTGCACAGCTGTATCTAAGAAATTCAAAGCATCTACTGTATTATTATCCCTCCTTCATCTATTAGCATAAAGCATCAGTACTGATTAGTTGTTTGTTATATGATCACTTTAAACAGTCTTGTTTGAAGTTTTTATAACCAAACGTAATTACAAAGGGTACAGCAGCAGCTGCGGGTGTGTCGGTCGCCATAGTGTCATCTGAGGTACTAATGCGTCAAAAAGGAGGGAATGAGATTAAGCTTCAGAGTTTCCCCAATGTTAATATGCACTCTTTATATAAGGATTTTGTGAAACGTTATTTGAGTTAATGAAAGGGAAATTCACTTTCAGAACTGGAGTCGCTGTTGAGTTCTATAGGCTACGGTGATAACACAGCAGCATGGGCGTGGGGGTCACAAAGTCACCAGCAGTGCACCCTGGTACATGTAGGCACTGCGGCACGGCTCCATGAGCATGAGAACTCAGGTTTCTCAGTCAGTGGAGCACACATTGAGGAATTTATTGCTTTAGCTGACTATATTTACCATCAAAACTGACTGGAAACTCCCATGAAAAGTGCAGAATTTTCCCTTTAACTCCAGTCATATTCCTCAGAACTCTTCTTAAGGCTAGACCTGTGTGTTTTTGTGGTTTGCTCATATGAAGAAGCTGTAGCCAAACACATCTCACCATGTACGTCACTGGAGACGGAGGTTAAACTGAAAGAGAAATAATAAGCCAAAAAATATCGTCTCAGCGGGAAAAAATGAGATGAATCACTGTGAGGACTCAAAGTGAAAGATGTGGTGCAGAAGGACAGATTTAAAGTAACACCTGTACCAAGGAACCACAGCTGAAATCTGTTAGAAAAGTATTTGTTTTTGATTAAAGTGCCGTTGTGGTTTAGTAGCAGGTTATTTTGGATTGTCTGGGTGTATCAGGCTCAGATGTGAGCTTATTGTGTACAGATCCCCCCCCCTGCTCAGGGTGCATCAGATTTTTAAATATTATTTCATCTTTGTAGTGTATTTATTTAGCTAAGATTCAAGGAAAGGGTTCAATGAGTAATTTGTCTAAACATTTGTGCTCCTGCTGCAATACAGCGGTCAGCTTCTCACAGTGTTCTATTTAAAGTTTGATTTACTGCTGATATCTGATTATATTTATTTCCATATCCAAACAACAAACTTCTGCTCAGAAAAAACAACAACAGATCACTGATTCAGAGATAGATTGTTGCTGGATTTCCCGTGTGCAATAAATAACTTCAGCTCACTTTTTCCTCTCGGTGCAAAAAGAACTCCAAGACATCCAAATCTGTGCTAAAGTACTTAGTCTTCGTCTCCAGCTGTGTCCCAAATCACTTTTCTTGCTATCATGGCATCAAGTCAGGTTCTCTTCAGACCTGGATGCAACATATGAACAATACCGAATAAAGCCTCCTGTGTTTTATACAAGCTTTTCTTATTTGGTTGCAGCCAGTTTCAACACGTTCTCCACTGCCAAATGAGCACAGTTTATTGCTTAAATTGCAGCAGATAACTCCAACACAGTTATAGGTTCTGCTTCATATGAAACATCATATCACCTAATTCAATACACATTTTGAACTGCAGCTCACCAAATTATGCTCAAGAATTTGCCCCATTAAATACTTATTAAGGATCATTTCTGGGTTGTCAAGTTGTTTAAATAAAGCAGTGTTGATTGTGAGCTGGTATGAGAGTACATCTTGCGCGGACATGGCACTGAATGATTTCTTGGCAGTGCGAGATGAAATCCAGAGCATCGCACATCGGTTGCCCAGTAACAGACTAACGGCCTCGCATTTTTGCCTCACAAAATATTTCTCTTTGATCTGTGAAAGAATCTACTTTTCCTTTTTTGGCTCTGATGATGATTCCGCACCAAGCAAGAAAAATCCTGTCCCGCAGATCTTTGTCTGTGCTGAGGAGGAGATTGTAGATATTCTTCTTACAAATAAATAGCTAATGAAAGCAGCAGCAACCACCCACACGGATTAAACTAAGTCTTTATCAGTGTCATCGTTGTTGCAGCTGACAGGCAGGGGAAACTCTGAACTGGCTGAACTATCACAAACACATGAGAGCCATCTAGTGGAGATATTGGTTGGCCTTTTGAAAGCCTCTCTCAGTGTTTATCTTACATTCCTGTATCTGGGGTGGTCCTACAGCTGTCCTAACAGCTACCAAATGTAACTGCAGTGAGGACAAAATTATTTAAATAACAAGTCCCACACAAGTGTCCATGTATCATGATGTAACTATAAATAAACATTTTTAAACTAGTCATTACACGGATCAGGAGAATCAACAAAATTATCCACTACCTCCCAAACACCAACGATCCAGAATAAACTTCACATAGGCAGAGGCAGATGGAGAGAAGGTTTCTAGAAGTGCTCAATGTGCTCTCAGTGTGTTTTTCTAGTGTTTAGGGAATAGCGTCTGTGGAAAGAATTCCTCCTCCATGGAAAACTGGAGCTATCACTCTGTGCGCCACTGACATACGTTACCTTTCTCCTCCCTCCAGTGTGCACAGATTGAGCTGTAAATGTATCGGCATCAGAGAGCTCAGTATGAAGAAGTCGGTGCGGCCAGCGGCGAGTAAGGCGAGCGGAGACCGGGGGAAGGCGGAGGCCGCGGCGACCACTGGGGCCGGAAAGCCTGCAGCCAAGACCGGCACCACAGCACCTCTGTCTAAGGTGAGAGTCACCTCGGATGGATCAGTTAGAGCTGAGATCATGCAATGCATCATGTGTGTCTGTGTCTGTGAGTGACCAACTGGGCTTCGATCAACTGTTTGCAGCTAATCTTGCATTCTACTCGACCCATACACCTAATATTTTTTGTCTACATTTGTGACTATATATGACTGAACAATTTTGAAAAAAAATTTCTAATTTTGTGATTATTTTGACTGATAGTGCAATTGCAATATGCTTTCAGATATTAAAGGTAATGATAATTTTTACATCAGTGTTCTTATTTTGATTGGAAAAACATGTTAAAATGACTGATGTTTTTAAGTCTGTATAATCTGATGCGTAGGACAGGACATCTCTACCTCGCAACACAAATTAATTTGAAAGTTTTTTGACACACATTTTGCATTTGACAAATATTGCACCTCCTGCGATTTGAAAATTGCAGAAAACCATATTGCAATTTCGATAAAATTTCGATTAATTGTGCAGCCCAACTGTATGCTCAAGGACATCTCATGGTTGTGATGATTCACACTTTTTGATAAATCTTGAAAAACTTATTTTATTGACTGCTGTGTTTCATGCTGACTGCTGACGCCTCTCTTAACTGGCCTGTAGGGGCTGGAAGTCATCAACTACTGCCAGGCTAAAAACAAGGCTTATGGAGTCTGTTGCAGGCCACACAGTCACAATAAAATCACAACATGGCTAAGTGCAATATCCAAATCGCAGAACCAGAACCACATTGCAATTTTTTTTGAAAAAAGAAGAACGTGTAAGAAATCAGCTTTATAATGAAGTACAGTAGTGCTGCATAGATGACCTGGCCTTAAAAAGCAGTTAACATGTATGTTTGATACATACCTCAATAAATATCACATCATCATGATTTTAATAGTTTCTTTTCTTCAGTGAACAATAACATTTTAATGCAAAGCTGACATATTGCACTCATATTGCCACTGTAGATAAATTCCACACCCAATATGCTATGATCCACTAAAGTTAGGAATGATATGACATGAATATTTTCCTGCCATCTTCACTGTACCTCATTGACTGCTGGTTTATGTTGCCCCCATGTGTCTCCCTGGTTGCCGTGTCGGAGCATTCAAGTTCCGCTAGTAAACACATGAGATGCAAACTCCTTTACAGAATCGACTGTAACCAGCTTAATTCTGAACAAATTTTCATGAAATCTGGCTTGTTCTAACCTGAGAAATTGAATATGATAGTGGTTATTAGTTGGAATTCAGTTACTGTCGGGAATCTAATTAGCTCTATGCCAAAACATTACCCCTCTGGAGAGTCACAACTTCCACTGGCAGGCTTTTATCGTCCCATTTCTAGTTTCCTTGTTAAGTTCATACAGTAAACCAAGTCCAAACTGAGACTATACTATAAAAAACACTTAAACTTTGCATACATCCGTATAAGAAAACTAATGCTATACTATACAGAAAACCTCATTCAAAATTCTGCATATTTCAGCTGGTTGTATCCTACAGTTGTGGTGGCATTGCAGTAGGTGCTTCAGCATCTGTTGCTTGGTGGAGATCTGCACTCTACTGAGCGCAATCTTCCAGTTTGATTTCGTTTTATTGTTTGTAAGTGCGTTTCTTGAATTGTGTGCTTTCAGGTGAAAAGCAATGATGATCTTTTAGCAGCTATGGCTGGAGGGAATCCTGCATCAAGTAATGCTGTCACCAAGACCAAGAGGACTGCCTCCATCGGGACTACTGCTAATACCCTAGACAGCAAGCCAAAGACGACATCAGGTATATCTAATACTGAATGCGAAGATATTCATTTTATGTAAGAATGAGAATAAAGATTTTATGCAAGGATTACCTTTTCTCTCTCACCAGGTACTTCATCCAAGCGTACGACATCTTCGATCTCTAAGGAGCCAAATTCGTCACGAGATCGTCTCCGGACATCCAGGACCTCAGCCAATAAGAAGCAGACGGTATCGGGGACTGTAGCGGGAGATGTGGCCTCAGGAAAGCGCTCTCGCAGCCAGATCCTTGCGGAGTCCGAGGGCCGTATGAGCAAGTCTAAATCAGACGGCCAGATCAGCGATAAGGTGGCTCTGGAGGCCAAAGTGAAAGACCTCTTGGGTTTGGCTAAAAGCAAAGATGTGGAGATCCTACACCTACGCAGTGAGCTGAGAGACATGAGGGCCCAGCTCGGTTTGGGGGGGAAGGAAGCCCCAGCGCCACAGGAAGGAGCTGGGGAGGAGGAGAAGCCCCACGTTTCAGCCATCACAGCAGCTGATGTGGAGTCCACTCTGATTCTCTTACAGGAGCAGAACCAGGCCATCAGAGAGGAGCTTAACCTGCTGAAGAGCGAGAACCGAATGCTAAAAGACCGGCTCAACGCGCTGGGCTTCTCTCTGGAGCAGAGGCTGGATGGCTCCGACAAGCTGTTCAACTACGCCTCCCTGAGCCCGGACCTGGCAGCAGGCAGTGGGCAGAGCGATGGTGGAGGAACAGGTACCCTGACCTCCTCAGTGGAAGGCTCCGCCCCCGGCTCTCTGGAGGATCTGCTCACAGGTAAGGTTCTCAAAAGTATGTTATCAGTACCACATTGTGTAACCCTTTAGACCCCAGTTGAATTGAGTCCTCACTTCCCACCAGAAAATGGCATCAATCTCTGGCAGTGAGAGTCAGAGAGATCAGTTCACTAACAGCAGGGAAAAAAACAGAGATGTGAAATGTTACACTGTACATTTCTGGTTCCTGTTACTGATGTTAACTTCAAGTATCCGAAGCACAAAATTTGGAACTCTTTTTAATACAGTGGGAATGATTTTAAATGACAGGTGCTCCCAGGCACTATAGTAAAATATGGAATGGGAGCTCAGGGCGCTATGTGGGTCTAGAGGGTTAAAACAGTACACACTAACATTTGATAGTATCAAAAAGGACAGTACTGAAGCGCTTGTTCAAGACCTAAGTTCAGTCTTTATTCTCTTGCCTGAATTTTGACTTGCAGCACAGCAAAAGCGGACATTGTCCAGTGACTTTTTCTGTACCAGCACATAGATGAAATTTAAAAGTAGAATCAGTAGGATTTGGCCGAGCTGTTCATAAATGCATACTGACATTTTGGGTTGGTAAAGCCTCCCAAACAGCAAAGTAATGAGAAAATAAGGAAATGCAGGCAGAGGGCAGGGTCTCTGCAGATACAGCGACCACCGCACACTTCTAGTGGGTCATAACTGATGATTGAAAGATGATTTTGCTTATTATGCCTTTAAAATTCTGGTATTGTGCCAACCCTACTCACAGGACATCAGCACGGAGGTTCAGCAGACAACCTGGACAGTGAATCCAGCGAGGTCTACCAGGCCGTCACTTCCAGCGATGACGCTCTGGACGCCCCCTCTGGAGCTTCCTCATCATCTGAGTCGGAATGCGCACCCAGCAGGGAGCGCTCGCGGAGGGGCAGTAGTGGCAATGCCAGCGAGGTGTCGGTGGCCTGTCTGACGGAGCGCATCCACCAGATGGAGGAGAACCAGCACAGCACGGCCGAGGAGCTCCAGGCCACGTTACAGGAGCTGGCCGACCTGCAGCAGATCACCCAGGAGCTGAACGGTGAGAACGAGCGGCTCGGTGAGGAGAAGGTGATCCTCATGGACTCGCTGTGCCAGCAGAGCGACAAGCTTGAGCTGTACGGCCGACAGATCGAATACCTGCGCTCTCTGCTGGACGAGCATCACATATCATACGTGCTGGAGGAGGACATCAAGAGTGGCCGCTACATGGAGCTGGAGCAGCGCTACGCAGACCTGGCAGATAACGCCCGCTTTGAGAGAGAGCAGCTGCTGGGGGTCCAACAACACCTGTCCAACACACTGAAGATGGCCGAACAGGACAACGCCGAGGCCCAGGAGATGATCGGAGCACTGAAGGAGAGGAACCACCAGATGGAGCGCATCATGGATACAGAGAGACAGGGCCGAGCTGCGATGGCGGCCGCCCTCGAGGAGTACAAGGCAGCCGTGAGCAATGACCAGGCAGAACT
>JAJHUR010140261.1:10215-41677 GCA_027495735.1 Lutjanus campechanus | reverse complement strand
AAGTGATTGAACAAGTTTGTCGTGTTGCCATCCGATGTGCGAACTGTCTCTGTGCAAACTTGCGACCAACTCCTCCTTTTTTGCTTATGGCTCTCCATGCAGCTACCGCTACACACACAAACAAAGAGGCGGGTAAGAAATTGTGTCACTGCCCGTAATTCGCTATGAGTGGTCGGTCAGGTCAGTAATACGTCTGGTGCGTCGGTGCATCAGCATAGAACTGCATTCATTAACATTTATAGAACATGACCTAGACGATCTATACGATCTCCTCACTTTGGCAGATCGTATACACGTTCTAATCCTTCACGATCTAATATCGTCATATCGCACACCCCTATCTGGCAGTGAGAGTCAGAGAGATCAGTTGTTCACTAACAGCAGGAAAAAAAACAGAGATGTGAAATCTTACACTGTACATTTCTGGTTCCTGTTACTGATGTTAACTTCAAGTATCTGAAGCACAACATTTGGAACTCTTTTTGATACAGTGGGAATGATTTTAAATGACAGGTGCTCCCAGGCACTATAGTAAACTATGGAATGGGAGCTCAGGGCGCTATGTGGATCTAGAGGGTTAAAACAGTACACACTAACATTTGATAGTATCAAAAAGTACAGTACTGAAGCGCTTGTTCAAGACCTAAGTTCAGTCTTTATTCTCTTGCCTGAATTTTGACTTGCAGCACAGCAAAAGCGGACATTGTCCAGTGACTTTTTCTGTACCAGCACATAGATGAAATTTAAAAGTAGAATCAGTAGGATTTGGCCGAGCTGTTCATAAATGTATACTGACATTTTGGGTTGGTAAAGCCTCCCAAGCAGCAAAGTAATGAGAAAATAAGGAAATGCAGGCAGAGGGCAGGGTCTCTGCAGATACAGCGACCACCGCACACTTCCAGTGGGTCATAACTGATGATTGAAAGGGATTATGTTTGTATGAGATTCTACATTATTTTTTAAGGAAATTTTAGCTTATTATGCCTTTAAAATTCTGGTATTGTGCCAACCCTACTCACAGGACATCAGCACGGAGGTTCAGCAGACAACCTGGACAGTGAATCCAGCGAGGTCTACCAGGCCGTCACTTCCAGCGATGACGCTCTGGACGCCCCCTCTGGAGCTTCCTCATCATCTGAGTCGGAATGCGCACCCAGCAGGGAGCGCTCGCGGAGGGGCAGTAGTGGCAATGCCAGCGAGGTGTCGGTGGCCTGTCTGACGGAGCGCATCCACCAGATGGAGGAGAACCAGCACAGCACGGCTGAGGAGCTCCAGGCCACGTTACAGGAGCTGGCCGACCTGCAGCAGATCACCCAGGAGCTGAACGGCGAGAACGAGCGGCTCGGTGAGGAGAAGGTGATCCTCATGGACTCGCTGTGCCAGCAGAGCGACAAGCTGGAGCTGTACGGCCGACAGATCGAATACCTGCGCTCTCTGCTGGATGAGCATCACATATCATACGTGCTGGAGGAGGACATCAAGAGTGGCCGCTACATGGAGCTGGAGCAGCGCTACGCAGACCTGGCAGATAACGCCCGCTTTGAGAGAGAGCAGCTGCTGGGGGTCCAACAACACCTGTCCAACACACTGAAGATGGCCGAACAGGATAACGCCGAGGCCCAGGAGATGATCGGAGCACTGAAGGAGAGGAACCACCAGATGGAGCGCATTATGGATACAGAGAGACAGGGCCGAGCTGCGATGGCGGCCGCCCTCGAGGAGTACAAGGCAGCCGTGAGCAATGACCAGGCAGAACTGAGCCGCTGCCGAGCTCAGCTGGACCAGGAGAGACAGAGGGTGGCCGAGCTGTACTCTCTCCACACCGCGGGGGACAAAAACGACATCTGCCAGCTGCTGGAAGGAGTGCGTCTGGGCAAAGAAGAGGCCGAGGCCAAGGCGGCAAAGTTGCAGGAGGAGCTGGAACAAGCCCACAGCGACCTCACCCGGCTGCAGGAAACATTCAGTAAGGTTAGTTACATCAGTCAAAATCAAGACAGGGTGTGCGACACCAGTTTCTTGAAGCTGTAAGATGCTAAATTGATATGTTTGACCTAGAACTCAGGCAAGATTTTAGGTCACCAAAATGAGTGCTTCTTTTGTCATTTATGGAGCAGAGCCAGATATGAAAGAAACAAGTCAGTTCCCACACATGCTTATCACCTCTGCATTGATCAATTCAAAAAAAGTGGTGATGTTTCTGTCTCAAGGACCTTTCTCGGGACATAGCAATCATACAGTGACATAATCCTTAACAGCCCACAGTTTCCTGCTAGTCCACAGATGTGTTGGATGTGTCTATAGTCACATGCAACAGCTCACACATTCAAAATACCCTCAACTGTCAAAACACATAATATCCACAAACCGTTTGATACCACTAAAAAGTAAAAAAAAAAAAATGTTCAAATTACTTTATAAACTTTAATTTCATCCTTTTACAAAAAATACATATAAACCAGAATTTTCATTATGTCAGGCCCGCTCACAGGATCATGTTATGGAAAGACTACTAGTAATGTAGGCTGGGGTTTTAAGGAGGTCAGACAAATAAAAAAAAAACAACAAATATTTGAGTAGAAAAAAGGTCAGGACATAGACCAACTCTTCCGAGAGCCAGATTTGATCTTGAAAATGTCACAAATTCTTCTTGTGTTTTCTTTGCTTGTACATCACTAACATAAAGTTAGTATTAAAGTAAAAGGTCGCCCTCTGAAGGACATTTCTACCAGCTTTTTCTGTGCAACTAACTGAATCTAACTTTTTCTCTGCAGTGGATTTTTTCTTATGTCTTTTACATGATTTTTTTGTCATGTTACATCTGTCTTGCATGAGATTCACTGATGGATACACCAAAGAATGGTCTTTTCTATGTGTTATTGTCCCATCCACTTAAGTGGAAATCTGTCTGGATGTTTGAATGGTGGCATGCAATGATGCAAAGTAAAAATAATTCCCCTCAAATACAAGAACACTTGAGCAACGAACCTGTTCTGAAAATGTGGCGAATAAAAAGTACAGATATTTGTGTTAAAATGTAGGGAGTAAAAGCAAAAGGTTGTTGGAAAAATAAATGCTCAGTACAGCACCTTCTTAAGCACAGTAACAAAATATTTGAACTGAGTTACTTCTCACCTCTGTACTTGGCAGAGGATAACTGTGCAGATGTGCCAGTAAGATACGCACTGTGCACAATACATCTCTCCAAATAAAAACAGAATGACACTGCTGGAGCTTTGTTGCACATTAGTCAGCTAATTACCTCATTGCTTGCTAATGAAATGAAGTATACCCCTCTTCCTTTGTGTATCTGCAGCTGGACAGGGAATACAGAGACTTCCAGGAGCAGGTGCAGCAGCAGATGGCCGAGCAGGAGCGCGCGCTGGAGAAACAGCGTGTGGATCTGCAGGAGAAAGAGACTGAAATCGCCGACATGAAGGAAACCATATTCGAGCTGGAGGATGAGGTGGAGCAGCACCGAGCTCTGAAACTCCACGACAACCTCATCATCACAGACCTCGAGAGTAAGCGGGGCAGCCAGGGATCATTTAGAGATCTTGTCATGTGAAACCAAAACCAACATCTACTAACAACCTCTGTCTCAGAAGTCTTGCCATCAAGTGTTTATCAGACTTCCTGTAACTGTGACTCTTCAGACTAACAATAGAAAGATATGTGTGGTATTGAGTTGATCTGTTCTGTGGCCTGTTGGCATTAATACCACTAGCATGTGTCCTCTTTTAGACTCTGTGAAGAAGCTGCAAGACCAGAAGCATGACATGGAGAGAGAGATAAAGATTCTTCACCGCAGACTGAGGGTAAGCAGGAGGGTGCTGCAGGAGGGGGGGCTGGCCTGCTCAAGGACCAGGGTTTAGGTTTGCTTTTAGTACACTAGAAGAAAGGAAGAACAGTACACCTAAACTACAACACTGGTTAATGCTAAGATGTATTTGCAAATACTCCTCTGCCATATAATTTACAGGAAGACAGTGGTTTAGGTTTTAATGATCTGATATATCGCTTAATCTGACCAATTTTAAGATGCACTAATCAAAATTTTTATATAAATAATGGCTGAAGTGACCATATATCATGTGAAACATGTTGCTTGGAATGACAAACTAACAGAATTATCACCTAACTTTACTTTACTTCAGTATTTTAGTGTCTTTAAGCTCATTATTTTGGTTGTACAGCCTTCAAGTTTTTATTGGTTTTTAGGATATTCTAGCACAGGCACAGACAGAGGGAAAAAAATACTTGAAGGGGTAAAGTTCAACATGACCTATATTGGTTATAAGCCAGTATACATCAAATTGTATCTTCTCAAGACATGTCATCCTGTATGAGTACCTGTCTATGTGTCAATAATAATGGTCCAGCAAAAATTAAATCCAGGTAAACGTCAGCCCACACACATTCAAAGTGGGAGGGCACAACAGATAGATACCACACAAGGTGCACAAGGGGTTGTGCCTTTCCATCGGTTTCCATACAGTTCACATTGGCTTCAGTCCAGATTTCGAGAGAGGCGTTCAGTGTACTGAAAACAACAGATCCTTACACATCCATCTTGATACATACTTAACATAATTCAACATTTACATTTATGGTGTTACGCAGACAAAAAGGTTGAGGTTGCGAAAAGAGAAAACTAGCAGAAATGCAAGTTCTTGTCAGTCCCTTCCAGAATTAAAATGTCGTAACCATTTCATCCAGTAATTCGCAACATTATCCATAGAATGTTTCAATGAGAACGTCAGTCTATCATACTGTAAATTTCTTTTACAGTCCCCATCCACTCTAACTTTGTTGTGGGTTTTTTAATGATCCATTTCCTAGTTATGGCTTGTTTACTGGCTGTGAGCAGTATTTGGAGAAGATGCTTGTCACAAGAATTGAATTAGGATGAAATACCACCTAAATACATTGTATTAAAATCATGATTAATCTCTAAGCCAGTTATTGATTTTACTCTTGCTGCCAGCCAGTTTGGCCAAATTACAGAACAATCCCAAAAGATGCGAAAGTGATCGTCCGAGGAGTTCTCACCGCTCCCACAGCAAGAACCGCAGCCTGGTTTGCCAGTTTATAATGCTGTTATCTTTGGGATGTTGAAAAACCTGATAATATTTTTTCATACAAATTCTCTCCATGGCCCTGACCTTGAAGTATTATTGTGTTTTACTAAGGTTTACAGTCTGCAGCTTTACTAGTTTAGTTCACACGGAACCGAGCATCACACAGAGGATGCTGGCAACGAGCTGGGAAACGTAGAAGTGCATTTAGCTTCTAAAAAGCCAGACAGGAGTTAGTGGAGACAGCAGAGCTACAGGGAGAGTGACTGCTGGGCATCCGCTGGGTGAACAGAACCACGACACTAAATGAATGCTTATGTTTCTCTGTGTCTGCTGGATGTGTAAAGTCGTGACTGATTGCTAACATGTTCATCACATTGACTTTATTAGGTGATATATGTAGGATGTTTTAGCTTGTTCATTTGCCAAGTGGACAAACAAAAATCATTAGTACTGCCTCTTTAATGATCCAATGTATCATTTAGGCTAATTAAAGCTGTTGTCTCACTGTGTCTTTGTATTCTGTGTGTGTGTGTGTGTATCTGTGCAGGAGGAGTCGATGGAGTGGCGTCAGTTCCAGGCCGATCTGCAGACAGCCGTTGTCATTGCTAATGACATCAAGTCTGAAGCCCAGGAGGAGATTGGAGATCTGCGGCGCCGGCTGCAGGAAGCTCAGGAGAAGAACGAGAAGCTGAGCAAAGAGCTGGACGAGGTCAAGAGCCGCAAGTAAGAGCCGCAGAGAGACGGTTGGGCAAAGTCCAGCGGTCACGCTGACATTGTCCGTCATCTGTTTGTAAACACAATGAGGAAAGATTTAACTTTGCTTATTTGATCATGATTCTGGACGGTCAGTCACAGAGTTCGCATTAATTTAATCAAGTGATAAATGATTTAATTTCATTTACAAATTCGCCCTAATAATTAAGAGCCATTTTCAAGCCATAAAACCAGCACAGCACAGGAGTGTACATACTGAGTTAGAGTGCTTTGTGTTTCCCAGGCAGGACGAGGAGAGAGGAAGAGTGTATAACTACATGAATGCAGTGGAGAGGGACCTGGCTGCTCTCAGACAGGGGATGGGTCTCAGCCGGCGATCCTCCACCTCCTCGGAGCCCTCTCCCACCGTCAAAACGCTCATCAAGAGCTTCGACAGTGCCTCGCAAGGTACAACACCACCATGACATGATTTGCTGTAACTAAATGGATGAAATGTTTTCCTAGATTAAACTTTTGCTTGACAATAGATGGTATATTGATTGAACTATAACACATAATTATAATTTCATTCTTTGTTAACAGTGAAATCAATTTACCATTTATTAATGATGGTTATTACAAAGTGTTACCAAAAAGATCATAGGATGAAACTGATTATCAGAAAAAACTGATGTGTATGATGTTTATTTTACAAGATTATTTTGTCTTTGCCAGCCATGTTAGCTCTGGTTAAGTTTGGCATTTGTCTACACAAAAGGAACTTTTATGGACAAAAGTCCTGACGCAGTTCATGATGTCAGGAGTGTATTAGCTTGGGTGTGTAGCAAGTATAAACTGAGCTTTAAAGTCTTGCTTCCTTTGCATCCTTTAATTCAGGTCCACCTTCCAATGGTGCCTCTGTGACTCCAACAGCCTCGGCTGCCCCGCTACCACGCACCCCCCTCAGCCCCAGTCCCATGAAGACGCCCCCAGCAGCTGCTGTTTCACCCATACAGGTACAGGAAGACAGGTTTTGTATGAATGTGGTGCTAAAATGTCACTTTTCCTTGTGTTACCTTACCGTTTCTCATTTCTGTGTTGCTCACAAGGTGACAAGTAGTCTTTGGTTTCGCTAGACAGCATTGAGAACCACATATCAGTAAACAACATGATTTTAAAAGACATGCAAAAACACCTGAAAGTCTTATTGAAACGTGCAGCAGTTCAAAAGCTGTGACCGACAGTGTGCTGCAGCATTTTTGGCTTATTGCAGAAAGACGCTCTGTGGTGAACTAAAGTTTGATACTTCAGCATTTTGTTGAGCAAGATAATCTTCATCTGATATGTGAGGTGTAAATGTAATCATCAGGAAACACAAGCTAACATTACAACATTAAATGAATTACACCGCGGCTTTGTGACTCAACATCACTGCCACCAAATGACTAGTGTGCTGCATGATGACGCTTAATGTCTCAGATGACCCCATTAATCTTATTTCGCCTTTTGTTAGCAACTGTCTTACATAAGATATGTAAAAGTTTGTTTTGTTGTAGAACAAAACGTGAGGATCTCTCGAGTTTGTGTCAACCACAGATCTTATTTCAGGCATCTGACCGAAAAAAACCCATTGGCTTTGAGGGAACCAAAGGTACAAAAATGCTAACTCATTACCGTGTTTTAGGACTCATCCCTGCAGCGCTCTAGAAACTTGGTATTCTAGGAACCTTTTGGTGCATTGCTATTTTAAAATGTTGTATTCATGTATTTCCTATTGTACTCCTCTTGACAAAGACCACAGAACTGGTGGCAACAGGATTTGTAATGCTGTTTTTTTCCATGCTGTTTCAGAGACACTCTATAAGTGGGTCTATGTCAGCAGCCAAGCCGCTCTCCTCCCTGAGTGATAAGAGGCCCAGCTACACAGACATCACAATGCCAGGTGAGGCAGCCTTCAAGATGTAAAAACACTCCATATACTCTTTATTTAACAACTGTTACTCTAAGAAATGTAGTTATAAACATGTAAAAGGGCAGAATAATGTACTGTTAATGTGGGTCACACATATGCTGGAGTTTTTTGTCCTCTGAGATACCTCTGTCACAGTAAAACTATCATAAACGTTTACTGGAGAGGACCGTCTCCTCTCTCATGAGAAATAATTTAACAGTTAGTCCCCAGAAGCCCGGGGTTGGGAGTTAGTACGAGTTTATTGTATGTTGACTTCATGTTTTAGTTAATCAAAACACCAGAGTGGATGATAAGAGGGAAATAATGAGCCACAGCGTACTGTAGAATTTCCCTCAGTTCAGTCTCACCAGTAATGAGTTCAAGTGCCTCATGTGAACGTGCAGCTTTGGCCATAGCCTCCAACGTTCCATTTATTTTACTCTGATTTATTGTTTTCTTGCTGAGCAAGGCAGGCATGGTATTCCCTGAACTCAGAGGGGCTGGAATGTGGCTCCCTACTGACCCTGTTACATCATATTTCAGAGGAAGTCCCTTATAGAAACACTCATACTATATGTGATGTAAATACTGCGATGTATCCACAGCTGAGCACCTCCTCAGGGGAACTTCGGCCAGCCGACCTCAGTCTGCCCTCCAGAGGGTTTCCAACATGGACTCCACCAAGACAATCTCAGGTTAGAGAAGCTAGTTACATTATATGAAGTTAGTATAAACATGTTATAAACTGAATCAGTCACAAGTTCTGTAAAAAAACAAAAAAACAAATCAGGTGTATAATGGTCCCCCCTTTTCTGAACAGTGTCCCGTCGGAGCAGTGAGGAGATAAAGAGGGACATGTCAGCTTCAGACGGGGCATCCTCCTCCTCCCTGATGGCCATGAGTGCTGCCTCCTCCCCGCTCTCCCTGTCCTCATCCTCGCCCACCGCCTCCATCACCCCCACAGCACGTAGCCGCTTAAGGTACCACCGCCTGAAGCACTGACTCACCTTTACCTTTTACTAATTGGTGAAAATGTGTGGGATTATTTGCCTTTAATCCAGCCAATGTGTTCATACTGCCTGTTTAAAGTCTTTATTTTCGTTCTTGTCAATTATTTTAATCTGTCAGTTGGCAGTGTGACATCACCTCTGTAAACTGTAGTTGTGATTGGTCTCCTGACAAAACATACAGCCCATGACAGCTTGAAACAAACATGCGTACCATATCCAGTAATCTGTCTGCCTTACTGACACAGTAAATCTTGTAAAACTGTGTTTGCTTACATGTCTCTTGTGTTTGTCTATTACAGAGAGGAGAGGAAGGACCCGCTGTCAGCACTGGCCAGAGAATATGGAGGCTCCAAGAGAAACGCTTTGCTAAAGTGGTGCCAAAAGAAGACTGAAGGTTATCAGGTAGGTTCCTGTCCTGTCACTTGAAGGTACCAGCTAATCTCATCCCACATGATTGAAAGTGTCCATAGCTTTTCTCCATTAGCTTCAGCAGAGACTGGCTCCAAATAACAAAGATAGTTAAACGCCACAGATTTTACACATCATAGTCTGTTAACAGGTCTTTGTGAGCACTACTGTATATGTGAAAAAGTTGTATGTATGCTGTCTGTTTTGCAGCTCCAAAGGGAGTTTGAAAATAAGAAAACTCCATACATAACACATCTGAATCTCTGTCTTATATCTTGGCAGGTTAGTTACATTGTGGGTAATATATGCACCTGGTTTTGAAAAGGAAAAAAAGACTGCATAAACTTTAAAAAAAAAAAGATGACATCTCTTGTTTTGCATTGATTTTTATTCTCTTAAAAAAGACTGTCCATCGTGATTGGAGTGAAATGCAAAATCGGTGGAGTACTCTTAACACTTAACACGGACCTCTGTAACACACATGCCTGCCTACAGAAAAGGCTATGATAAATAAGAAAACGGTCATTCATTCCTTAAATATGGTGATACAAATCTGTATTTTGTGACCTGTTGCCAGTTCCTGACAAAAAAAGAAGAAACCACAAGATAAGCTGATGTTTTGTGAAGGCAAAGATAACAAGTCAAACAGTCTGCGGAGAGCTACAAAAACAGTCAGTAGCACAGTTTGTACAACAGAATTATTGACTCTGGCTGCTCTTCTTGTTTCATTGCTCCATGCAATAGTTAGAACTGAGCAGCTGTGAGAAGATGCCAGTGATGACTTTAGTTTTGTAGATTCATTTTTGTCTAGATCCATTTTGTTGGGTGAATGCTTTTAATCCGAAGTTGCAGCAATTTGAAATGTTGGGTTTGCATTAGCAATAAATGTGCGAGTAAGTAAGTGTGTGAGATTAACAGGAATTTATTGGCAGAATATGGCAGAAATGGAATATAATATTCATGTCGTTCCTTGTTGTATGTTTTCATCAGTGTATAATCACCTTAAAATAACAACTGTTGTGTTTTTGTTGCCTTAGAATGAACTTTTTATACAACTGCATTGACAGAGAGAACAAGTCATCTTCCACAGAGTCTGTACGGTAGCCCAAAATGGGACAAACCAAACATTGGCTTTGCGTGAGTTTCACAGTCACCGAAGTTGTCTATATATTTGAAAGGAGAGGGTGAGATGAAGTGTTTGCAATGTGCAAGCTCACTGTAGATGCCACTAAATCCGACACACTGGTCCTTTAATACATGATACATGATACATACATGACATGATGTTAGGAGAGTGAACAGTAAACAGGAAGGCTGATAACAATTATGTTAAAAAAAAAAAAAAAAAAAAAAGGCTGCATCATTTCCAGAAAAAATGACGATGATACAAAAAATGGAATTAGAAACAGAGGCTGATTCCATGAAAATCTTGAGGATCATAACTTAAACTCTCTTCAACTGAGGTGTGTATATCCTTGACATTACTCGTCAGTGATGTGCTGACTGCAGTAAAAGAACCTAAACATGCGGGGAGACGATAAGCATCGACACATTGGCCTAGAAATAACTGCGGCTAAAACGACGATCTAAGGATAAGGGTCACTCGCCATATTGAAGTGATGTTTAACCACTTCTAACTGAAGTGGGCGATTGTTTCCATGGCACCTCAGGTCTTCTCCAGGAAGTGTGCAACATTTAACACATCCTGTGTTTACCTGTCTGACAAAAACACAAAGCTTTCTCTGACTCTTTGGGCACCATCTAGATTATAGTTGTGACACTGAGGAGACTTGAACATCAAACTTCAGTAGTTGTTTCAGAGACCCTGCAGAGGTCACATGACAGCTGGTGGTGGAAAATATGATAAGTGTGATGTGGTTGAGTGAGTTTAATACCCAGGACTGTGATCAGGTGGAGCAGCTTTTCTCTGTGCGTAAGTCATTTTAAATGGTTCCACGACAGCTGAATTTAGTGTGACCATAATATTGTTGAAAGTGATGGTGAAAGTCTGTAACACACGGTGGCTGGCAGTGACATTCATGACCCGGGATAAAATGTTGTACCCTCTTCGCCTGGATGCGGCCCAGAAATGAGTTTTCCATTGATTTTTGTCCTGGACTGTAAATGTTCTGTCGAGTTAAATCAAACGTCGTCGCTTTGTTTTTCAGAACATTGATATCACAAACTTCAGCAGCAGCTGGAATGATGGCCTGGCCTTCTGCGCTGTGCTCCACACCTACCTGCCCGCACACATCCCCTACCAGGAGCTCACCAGCCAGGAGAAGGCAAGTAGAGCTCCCAGGAAAGCCCCAACCTTTAAAACATCATAACTGTATCATTACCACTGAGTGTGTGACTCTGTCTTCTTTCCTCAGAGGAGAAACTTCACCTTGGCGTTCCAGGCTGCAGAGAGTGTGGGCATCAAATGCACTTTGGTAAGCTTTATACCAATATGAAATGATCACATTAAAATAAATATCAGTAAAACCAAAAGAACCCCTTGTGTAAAGAAGGCATCTGAAACCATCTGAAATGCCTTAATTTGGGCATTATGTATACTCTGAGGAATGTGTACAGAAACATGTATGTACGTGATGTTTTTATGTTGTTTTTTGTTTTTTTAAGGCATTATGATTAGCCTGGGAACCAGACAAATCTGCAGGCTCATGTTTCCTTTGCTCTGGCAGATACATCTGGCCACACACCATTCACAGAGATTTACACCCTCTGGGCCACTCACAGCTGTTTATTGAACATGGGCTGGGTTTGATATGATGACTGACCAGAGGGGCGTCACCGGTCCAGATTTGAAAAGTCACATTTCACACATTTGGATCACAGCACACCAGGCTAACAAAACTCAGATCACACTGTCAAACTAGGCAGTGCTGATCAAATATGAATCAAGATTATGTTTGTCTTTTTCTCACCTCAGATGTTTTCAGAATCACATTTTAGTTGCTTTTTTTAGCTGTAATTTCAGAAAGTTTGTCACCAGGCTGCCATTTTTTCCTGCTTGAAAACAGACCAAGCACGGCCCCAGCTTCCATGTGTCGCTCAGCACTACGTCATACACATAGTTGCTTAGATTGGTTGTTGGTCTATCCAGTTGCATCCAGGAGTGTTTTGGCTTGCCCTCGTTGATAATGCATCTTAGAAATACAAAATTACTTGAGTTCCAGACTAACAGACATTTGTGAATTAGGCAATTTTCCTTCTGCTTTCTCACACCAATATCTGAATGTTGTGTATCTGTGGAAACCACCTATCCAAAACCAGTGTGTTTAAAAAAAAAGTCTCCAGAAAGAGCCTATTTAGGTTTCCCCACAACCCCAAAACAGTTCAGTCAAATCCAGTTTACAATAGGTATTCTTTCCTTCTCAAGTGTCTTCTTCTCTGTTCCAGGACATAAATGAGATGGTGCACACAGAGCGGCCGGACTGGCAGAGCGTTATGACTTACGTCACAGCCATCTACAAGTACTTTGAGACCTGACTCCACTGTGTCAGCCACTCTGCTCCTGCAGCACAATCAGAGCCACGCCAGCCCTCCTGAGCTCTCAGCAAACCCCACGGTCAACTGTTATACCTCACTGACCCCGCTCCCTCCACACCACAGCAACATCCAGTCACCCTGCATGCCGGCCCTCAGTATTTAGCAACACTAACGGCAGACCAGAACCTCACTGGACACACAGCTACTCATCCTCCCAGTGCAGCGTAGAAGGCGCTTTGTGTAGAGTTGTAGTCCAAGGGCTCCCCTGTACGTCTACTGTTACACTAGTAAGCCATGAGAAAGCCTGAACTGACCAGCGATGCATCCTGTAGGTCATCTTTGCCCTCATTTCTTGCCTGAAGGAGCAGCATGAAAAAGAAACCAAGTCTCAGTGCCTTCGACCTGGCTTTTCCTGGCAAATACTATCCCCTCACAGTTAACCCAGTTTTCAGGGTGTTAAGGGGGAATTCCAAATTATTCTCACAAATGGTCACAATGTCTTTTTTTTTTTTCTTGTGTGGGGTGTAATACTTAGTGGAAAACATCAGTTTCTACAGATTCACACATCAGAAGTCACTGATGTTGGAATTCCCCCCACATCCTTGAAAAATTCCCTCAGAAAGGAAATCAGACAGACGCAGCCTTTTTGCACCAAGTCTTCCAGACGTTACAGTTTGATACAGATGCCTCAATTTCAATGGATAAAGTGCCTGTGAGAGTTTTGAGGCAGGATATGAGCTCTCTCTACGGGCCAGTCCTCCACAGAGGTGGCAGTGTCTTTTCACTACAGTTCGTGAAGCTGAAGATTCGAGGAGTTGTTGCCAAATATGTTTCAGAGCCTTTTGATTGTTGATTTTTTGGCTTGTTGGTCATCAGGACGGACTCGACGCTGCTGACAGCTACTACATCAGCATCCGATCATGAGTGACTGTTTGCTTTTCAAGCACACAAATATGCTACAGTATGTTCCACAACACATTTTGTTACGCAGCACTAACACTCATATAATGGCTTTTCACTTAACTATTCATGAAGGTGGACTAATACTCTTTTGATGTGTATGGTTAGTTGAACACTAAACTGTATAATGTGAGCATTTTCTAGGCCTGCATTTGCCATCTTGCACTTAGACTTCTTTCATTAGGCACATACTGCACACAACATCATTTCATCATAACCACAATGAGTGAGTAGCATCTAGTTTTTTGATGAAAATATGTTTTGATTGATTAATTTCTGTTTAGATTAGAGAGTGTTAAACTGTCTCTGCCTGGGGCTCTAATTAGGAAACTAGTGTCTCACCCTGGGACTTCGTGTTGGGAAATTGTGCTCTAGTTTTCGGAAACCAGCAGAGACAGATTCATAGGTGAAGACAGTTTTGTAGGTCAGTCCAGCACCTCATTAAAGGAAGAGTTCAACTTATTGGGAAATGCACTTGCTCACTTTGTTGCAGAGAGTAAGATGAGAAGGTTAACACCACTCTCATGTCTGCACAATAAATATGAAGCTGGCTAGCTTAGTATAACGATAAGAAATGAGGGAAACTTGTTATTTTTCTTCCACCAGCCAGGCTAGCTGTTTCCCTTTGTTTCCAGTCTTTATGCTAAGCTAAGCTAATCACCTACAGGCTCTAGCTTTATATTTATGTTGTCAAGAAAGCATAAAGCAAATTTCCCATAATGTTAAACTATTCCTTTAATGTCAGCAAATATGGTGAAACTTATTTATTTTGAACATAAATTACATAATATGGACAGGTGATTAGACGATTCATTGTGCCATGGACTTATTCTGTGTGTTAATACTGATGCTGTGTTAGACAGGTAGTTTTTGAAATTCCTAGTATTACTAACAATTATTATAGAGATACTTAAGTTAGCACACAAATTAATTTGTCCAATTTCAGTCAGCAACATTAATGTTGCAGGAAACACCTGAAGCCCTCCTACTTAGTATTCATAAGCAGTGTGCAAACATTTAATAAATGGCTTATTACACAGTGGAAGATTTTAAAGGGATAGTTTGGATTATTTTAAGTGGTTTTGTATGAGGTACTTCATCCATCCATAGTCAGTGTATTACCTACAGTAGATGGCGGTCAACACGCCGCCAGTTTGGAGAAGCAGCAAGAGTTCCAGCATGGAAGCAATTTACCGTTGTGGTTAGGGTCAGCAGCAACACATATCATAGCCACTTAAAAAAGTCAATATCAATTTAAGTGTATGCCTTGGAATATTTTCACCACTTTACCTTGCTGTCAGGCAGCCTTTTCTAATGGGAAATAGTATATAAGCCAAATATCACTCTCGCTCAACCAGACTCCTTAAGCAAAAACAGTCATTTTACCTTTCAGAATATGGCCGTTGCTGGTCTACCACTGTCTCGATTGGTTAGTTAGTTTGTTTGTGTGTGACTTTTGTGCATCCAAACCAAGCTTTCAAAACACTAAAGTCACACAATAACACGAACAAACTAACCAATCAAGTCAGCAGTTTCTGTTTTCTTTCAGGTAAAATTACTGTTTTTGCCAATGGAGTCTGGTTGGGCAAGAGAGAGCAATATATTGCTTGTATAACAGGGTTCTTCTGTCAGAAAAGTCTGTCTGACAGCAAAGTAACTAGGTGAAAATGTAGTATACACTTAAACTGTGGCCCTTCTCCACTGCAGTACATTGCTTAGCTTTTTACAACAGGGCTCCGCTTCTCCAAACTGCAGGCAGTGCTCAAAAAAGGAGTTCTTGTTGTTGACAAAATACATTAATAAACACTTACATCCACTTATAACTACATTACAGTCTGTTATAAACTGTTTATTCAACTATCTATACTGCTTATAAATGCTAAATAGGGGGACTTTAAGTGTTACCATGTAGTGCTGTCTGACTGCCGTGTTTAATGTGCCTCAACGTACCAAGTTCACTGTATTTATTTGCATGGTTTCCAGTCATTATAGTGAGGTCATTGCTTTATTTTGTGTCTATATGACTTAATTACACATACACTAAGTAGCTGCACTGAGATAAGCTTTTTTTTTTATATTCCGCACTAATTTCCTGCCTTAACAAGTTTTAGCCGAGGCTTCTGCGAGTGAAACTGTGACATTTCAAACCGGCGGTTTATCTTTCCTCACCAGGCACGTGTCACAGTGTGGAAACGGTTTATAAAACATGGCCCTTCTTGTTTGTGCCTCTTGAGGAACAAATCATAGTGAGCGATGGTGATTTGGAAGCTCTTTGAATCCCCTCATGTGTCTGCTGAAGGTGACTACACACTGTTTTGATTTGAGTCAGATGAAGCTGCCAGCTGGTATCAATAGCAACATCAGGAACAACATTTTTGTCTCGATTTAGAAGCACATCCTGCCGGCCGTCTGCCAAGCCACATCGCCGCAATGTGTATAGCTGCATTAGACATTCACTGATACGAAGTCAGCACAAGAGCCAGCAACAATGACAGTTTCTTTTTTTGTGTACAAGAGAGAGTGCGAGTGAGTTTATTTAATGACATTTGAAGGCACTGGCTCTCTGTTGATGGGGGTTTGTGGTGCCATGATGCTGAGGATCATCAGCCAACACTTTTACTGCTCGATTCCACTGCTGGCCCACGACTTTTATTGTTCCCGACAGGAGCGTCTGAGAGCTACAGAAAAGATTTGAAGCCTCTCCATCCTGGACGTGGAATGTGTTTTGATCACGCTTTAGTGATCCTGGGACTTTACGAGGTCCAGCGCCCGCGCTGATGTGGAGTGATTGATGAACGCAGAGGAGAGCCCGGCCTGCTGAGGAGAGACCAGACGGCTGGCAGGAGCTAGAGAGCACATTCCACCTCCACATGATGCAGGCACGAGGGACATGTTACACTGTTTGGGAGCTGAGATGTAAAGCTTTACCACAGCGAGCGAAGCAAATGTGAACAGTGCATTATTACGTCTTTATAGGGGCCACTTCATCACGCTACATTTGTTTTTCTTTTTGTTTACTTGAAGATGCTCTGAGAATTTCACTGAACCTGCTTTAGTTTGTCTTTTTGTTTCCATGTTGCCTTTTTTTTTTTTTTTTAAATAATCCATGCCACATTTTTGATTTGGTGTGGAATTTATTTTTTTTTTGATCACACTACATGTAGTGCTGAAATGGTCCCGTGGCAGAGTTAAAGCTGAATGAATATGAATAAATATGTGTGTATTTGTTTGAGTGTGCGTGTGTGTGTGTGTAAAGGGACGAAGCTACAGTATTAAGTGCACACTATGATGATAATCAGTTGTAAAAAAGAAAAAAATGCTGTCTGGTTTTATGTTGCTTATTTTTCCTGGCAATAATTATAAAAGACCATTGAAGCAGCTATGTTTGTTGTCATTATTGTCTTTGTCAAGTGGTCTGTGGGTCAGAAATAGCCAATAAGTTACAGTTACAGTCCATTTATAGTCATGATTTTTAAATTTTTTTTAATTTTGTTTGACAGGAATAGTACACAGCACTATCATGTTTAGAAAGCATAAAATGTCTTAAACTGCATTTTTTTCCCCCAACCCTGTTACTCATTGCAACCCTGTCAAAGTTCAGTCCTATTACACAATCATTTTTAATTGAAATAGTCTTACACAAACTTAACAGCTGTGCTTACTACAGTGTAATAACAATGTAATAACTTCATTATTAAGTAAAGTGAAAAGTATTTACCAATATTTTCTTTTTTCTACTAAGAAATAACTCAGTGATGTCTTTAGAATACAATGAAAAGTGACAAAAGCCAGGAAATGTGTTTGTTGCACCTTATATATTGAGAAATTTGAAGGAGTATGTTCGACATATATTCTATCTAGAAAACAGAGAATTATGTTGCAATGTAATTTTGAACATTATTTAGAAACCAACATAAATATTGGCAACAGAGTTGCAAAAGCAGTGCACATATCAGGAGAAAGAAATTTCCCCGAGGTGGGAAAATAACATTTTTTGAATGTTAAACGTCTTTCATTATGACTTTATTGAAATAAACCTAAAAACAAAATTTGTTTTTTAAAAAGTTTCAAACCCAATTTCACCTCAATTCATAGATAGGCCCACATATCCACTATCCAGCAACAAGATTTCACAACAAGTGTTTGCATTAATGCATGATGGGTACGTGATTTGGTTGATTTTAGCCATAGTTTCATCTTGAATTTAAAATTAGTGAGTGCAGCAGTCTTCGTTATATAGCTTTGTACCGAGCTTCACAAGTCTGTTGGTCTAACAGAGAACGCTGATCTGCAAAACTCGCACTGTCACTTCTGTTTGTCGTCCTAGTTGTCCTCCCATTGTCTGGGCGCAGTCATATGAGCTCTTTTAATGGAGGAGGAGGCAGATCATTGATCACTTTGTACACTAAGCTAGCATTTAAAAGAAAAACAAAGCTGTCAAAGGTCAGGACATTTTACCTCTGGATGATGTTGCAATGACGGTACTTGATAGCTTTTTGTCCAGAGCCGTGTTTGCAGTGGAGCAAGTGTTGTTTTTCCAGGTTGAGATGTGTGAAAAATTATTATGTGCATATACAGTTTCGCTGCATCGAAGGAAAGCTGGTTTTGGATAAACCTAAAGTTCTTTAGATTGAATTTTACTGTTTTGCACATCTGCTTCACGTTTCTCACAGAACAGCTGTGCGTCAATTTCTCCTTTTACAAGGATATCTGGCTAACTTCCATTTGTCCTTATAAGTACAAATAAGCAGTTTACTCACATTAAAGGAATAGTTTGGATTTTTTGAAGTGGGGTTGTATGAGGTACTTATCCATAGGAAGTGTATCATTATCTACAATAGACGGCTGTTGACATGCCCCCAGATTGGAGAAGCAGCATGAGTCCTAGTATAGAAAGCTAAAAAAATGTATAGCTGTGGGCAGGGTCATCAGAAAAACATATTTTAGCCACCTAAAAAAATCAATATAAGTTTAACTATACTGAAAAAGGCTGTATTCAACCTATCCCTGTAAGTGTCAGGCAAGACTGAGAGCAACTGGAAATTTTGGCCTTTGCTGATGTTAATTTGGCTGCCACTTCATGTCTTTCTTTACCTTGTACAAAAATGACACTGTCATCCACATACATTTGGGTTTCAACTTCAGGGCGTAGCCTGCAAGTGGCAGGTCATTAATATACAAGCTGAGGTCTTAAAATTGAGCCTTGCGGGACACCAACAGAGCAGCCATCCATTGATGAATCTCATAGTTTGATAGGGCTCCGTCCATTTGATTGCATCCACAGAAAAATTTAAACCAGAAGCCGACCAGTACTGGATTTTTGGAGTCAATAATGATATCAGGGAGTAAAAAAAATTGGGACAATCTTGCAAAGATTCACTTGTGACAAATAATGGAGGCAGGATATTTTACGCCTTAACAATAAACTTTATTATTCAAATGGCATCAGGTCACCGAAACACTAAACATTAACTGGTATGTTAAATTATGGAATATATATATATATTTTTTTTAAACTCAAATAGAAAATATATAAGTGTACATAAAATGCTGCCCATAAAACTAAAAGGATTAAAACAATCTGTGTTATCTTCTGTCAAAAAAAACAAAAAGTCATATTGGCACATATCAGACAACAATAAAGGCAGATATATCTGTGTAGCCCAGTATATCTGTCTGGCTCTAATTAAAACTGGGCAGTTTTGAGAGTGGAACATTGTGATTTACTGTATGAAATGCTTTTCTCAAGTCCAGGAATATAATAATGAAAATATAATGAATTTCACTTAACCGGTAATGAGACTGCACGGTGGTCTGGCACTGAGTAATAACCCCATATTTGTCTTCCAGTGTAAGAAAATATCGAGATAAACTGGACCACCTGACTCATGTTTCAACACAGACACCAAGTTTAATGTGTCATCAGCAGACTCACACACACACACAGCAGGCTTTGAACTGGTCCACCCCTGAAGAGGAAACAGAGGAATAATCATCAGCCTCGATATGTTTTATGAGGGAGGGGTGTGTGTGTGTGTGTAGAAGAGATAGGGAGAGAGAGAGAGAGAGAGAGAGAGAGAGAGAGAGAGAGAGAGAGAGAGAGAGAGAGAGAGAGAAGAGAGAGTCTCATCTGTGTGTTTCATCCTCTGAAGACGCGCTTTTCTTCCTCCCAGTGCGAGCAGCAGAAATAGATCAGACATGAAATGTTTCTGTATGATTTTTCTCATGTTGAGCTGGACTCAGGCGGGTTGTTTCAGCAGAACTGAAGCAGTTCATTAAAGAAGTTTCACACTTGTCGCTCAGAGGAAGTGAAAACTATCGTTTTGCGTGATATTTTTAGATGGAGCGCGCTTTTATCACCTCATCTCGCAAAGTGCCATCAGATATTGTAATCATCAAAAAAGGTGAGTCACTATATTTGACAAATACTTGAATTCTGCATGAAATCAGTGAAACTATTTGGCACTGTATTAAGTTTGGTTAGACTTTAATGGATGCGATCAGAACATGTTAAATGTTGTCTTCATGTGAGCTGTGCACGCAGCAGCGCATACACACAGGATTGCGTGTGAAGCATCTGAAGTGCAGGGCGGGAAGCCACATGCCACATGCTGGTAAAACATGACAGAGGCTGGTGGATTTAACACGCGAAATCATTATTTAGGGGAGACCGGGGATGTTAGTAACACTTTATGTTTGAGCATCAGTAACTCAGTGGTCGGTCATGCCAGATCTCTCAAACTTATGAATCTGATGCATGGTACACATATTTTCGACTACAAATAAAACTCAATTTGATGTCCGCTACACAATCACAGATTGTGTGAGTTCTAGTCTAATACAAAGAGTTCTGTTGTTACAACGTGATGATGTAACAATGAAAGGTAATATGCTGATTTAAGATCCAGACTAACTTTATTAAAGAATAAATAATAAACAGTTTTGAATAAAGTGAACCATTTAAAGTGACACGTAATCAGTGGCTCCAGGAGGTTGCGATGTTGGGATCACAACAGTTCGTGCAAATTCAACCAAATCCCCATGAATTCTGCATGACCTTGCAATTTTGTCAAATCATCGCAACTTTTCCGCACATTTGACCAATCATCGCAGCTTCCTGTGAGTTCCACCAATCGTAGCAGTCCCCTGAGCAAACGTCATACATGTACAGTACGTCTCAATGAGCTGACTCAATGTTTTCTCATTTCTTTTTTTTTTTTGTGTATCCGTTTTTTGTTGTTGTTGTTGTTGTTGTTGTTGTTGTTGTTATGGGTACTGGAAACAACTTGAGGTTTGTCATTGCTGTTGACATTTTTCAATTTTCTGTCCACTTTCTTATGTTATAATTTTGTGCTTGCTGTTTTGACAAGCCTTTTGTGGTTTTATTCCCCCTGGAACAGGTTGTCTTTGATTTTTTAATGAGGGAAATGGGAGTGTATGATATTGATGACATCAGTGCAGCTCTTTTTTCTGATTGGTCAAACTGAGTGTTACAACTAACCTGCTGTTCCAACACTCCCTGGTTTAGCCTACTATTGAGTGGCTGGGGTCAGTTGCTGGAACATATAAAAAAAAGTTAATTTTCCACACTAGTGAGGAACATGAAGTGATGTTTGTTGTTTGAAGTTTGTTGTCCTGTTCTGGTACTTCTGGGTATAATTGTACTTTCATCATAGTGTCAGAATGACTAAAGCTTGTCTTCTACCTGTTGTAGTTCTGGCAAAAATGCTTTAAATCAGTCATCATGTATGACCCACTAGAGTGTGCTGTGGCTATACCTGCAGATATCCTGCCCTCTGCCTATACTTCCTTGTTTTCTTATCATTTAACTGTGCTCAGGATGTTTTACCAACCCAAAATGTCAGTATTTGATGTCTTGGCGATAAAACTCAATAATCATCCATCTTTCTGGTGTGTTTGCAAACACCTCAGACAAATTCTACTGATTCTACCTTTAAGTTTCTTCAACTCATGGTCAGATTAAAAAAACAAACCTACAGGTCCTGGTTTATGACTGAACATGTGAGCATCAGTGCTGGGAATCTTATGACATGGCCTGATCAAACTGTTAGGGAGCCTTAGAGCAAAAGTACTGTGTATTGTATATTCTACGTATGTAATGCAGCCCCCCCCCCCCCCCAAAAAAAAAAAAATGCACTAAATAAAAGTAAGTTAAAAAAAAATTGGAGGCTGGAGCAGCTGCCTGGAGCATGTTCATATTCAAGCGGCCTATAGAAAGCTATAGAAATCTGAACCCAGAGCAAATCATGTTTCCTCTAAAGGTCCAGCATGTAAGTTTTACAGGGATCTATTGACTGAATATGGCAGATATAATATTATTATGGATATAATATTCATAAGTATGTTTTCATTAGTGTTTAATCACTTGAAAAAAAGAATTGTGTGTTCATAGAATGAGACATTTATATCTACAGATGATGCAGGTCCTCTTCCATGGGGGTTGCCTGTTGCCCTACACGCTTAGAAGGGGAGGGTGAGACGAGATGTTTGCAATCTGCAAACTCACTGCTAGATGCCACTAAATTCTGCACACTGGTACTTTAAGCCTGTAGACAGATAGATTGGTGGATGAAGATACCAAAGCCTATCATCTCACATCTCAAGATTCGAAAAATGTCTTTGTAGAGACTCATTCATTCATTCATTCAAGCTTTATTTAAACTCGGAAATACATGAGGTAGAGACCTCATTTACAATGTAAATCTCTCGCATCATCAGTAAAAATGTCCACACCAGTAAACAATTACAAGACACTACAGATGCAAAAAAAAAAGGTGACAAAATTATTGTTATTTTCATTGTCGATTGATCAGTCAATTATTTTCTCAATTAATAGATTAATAGTTGTTTGTTTAAAATTCCGGAAAAATGTTGATCAGTGTTTCCCAAAGTCCAAGATGACGTACTCAAGTGTCTTGTTTTGTCCACAACCCAAAAATATTCAGTTTACTGTCAAAGAGGAGTAAAGAAACTAAAAAATATTCAAATTTTAAAGTTAAAAAAGTTAAAATTGCAGCTCTAGCTTTGTGTGAATCCAAGCTGCGTTGGACTACAGCTAGACCTTCAGTAGCTCAAAAGGCCAGATAAATCAAATTAATTGAATGTTTGTTTTGGAATATGGACAAAAAGAAATCCAGTGATAAGGGCCTCAAAGCAGGCAGCATTGTTACCTGTCTCGTCTGCTCATCCATGTCGTTGGCCCTCCGTCAAAGTATATATGGTGCATTAACACAATTCTGTATCACTAAACCACCACAGACAGGAAGTCACTCAAGGTCCACAGGGCGTTCTTGTGTGTTAATCTGACCATGGGTCCAACTAAAGACAGAGTGGATCGTCACACAAAGAAAGGACAGCTCTGCTTTCATTATCGCTTGTATCGTAGTACTCGATTACTTGGTGTAGGGGGCTCGCAGAGGCTCTGCTGGAGCTGGTGGTGTGGTCAGTGTTCAGCTTATGGACAGGAGGGCAGACTTGCTCAAAGACAGACAACTTAATCACTCTGTAGCAGCAGACATGATGTCACTTTGAGAGTCTATCAGTACGGCACACACTGACAGTGTCTGTTCACAGGAAGCTTAGAGGTTTGATGTTTACTCCTGTGTTCCTCCTGTGTGGCAGGACGAGGAGGAAGTGGTAATTTGTTGTTGTTTGTGGTGATGCTGCGACAAAGTCTGGGGAATATTCACTGTTACTTTAACAGCTTTGTAAATGGTATTTTAATCTCTAATTGCCAACACCTCAATCACGCATCTGAATACAAAGATAGGGGAGACCAGGGCCAACTGTAACAAACTCAATTCCTCCAATCAGAAACAAGCTAGAGTGATGACACTCATGCACATGCTCAGCAGGATTCTCTCTCTGACTGTGAAGTTGAATTTTACCAAAAAAAAAAAGTTTTTGAGGTGTTGCAAGCTAGCATACGGGATTTTTTATCATGGCTGCAAGATTGGGGGCAGTTGTAACACTGTGTCACAATTGCCCCCATGCCACATCACCCAATGTAAGCACCTCTTTTTTCTGTGTTGACGTACTTTTCTGTTACAAAATGAACATATTTTATGAAATTTAAATGTAAAATTACTTTGAACTCAGTTCACATAATTTAAATCTAGTTACCACTAAAATAGTTGCTAAATCTTTAAAAATTAGTGACATTATTAGATATTACAGTAGTAATGTGATCACTGAGGTGTGATTTTATTTAATATACAATGGGTAAATATGACTGACTGTAATACTGACTTGTTGCATTAAAATTAATATTATAGTCTTAACTTTATTAGAGAAAATAAATCAGTTGTATTATTAATTATCACACGTATGTTTCTTCTTCAGAAGAGAACAAGTGTATTTCAAGTAGTCTGTGAGTTATGAAGGTTTAAAATGTTGCTATTGCCCCCGGTCTCCCCTACTTTGATTATCTGAGCCAAATTCATGTCTTAGAGTGACGAATGTGAACCAAAAGCCCGTCCTTAAGAAATACCTAACTTTCCCTCCTTTCACTATAAATCCCTGGAGTTTCTCTCACGTGTTTCATAATTCCAGGACAGCTTGTTATTGTAGGATGCGTCGTAAGCATGGGAGAATCACTGTCGTAGTTTATGGAGATTCATTATTTCCTTTTCCGTCCTTTGGGATTTTTGTTTTGGACTCACCGCTGCTGTATAAAACATTATAACACACGGCAATCTGACACCAAACTTATCTGACATCAAGACAAATGAATACCCTGGGCTCAGAGGAAAGAGACCAACAAAAATGTTATTTGGAAGTCAAATAGAAGAACAAAAAACCTCCTGATAACTATCTAGCTTGAAATAACAAGTCTTTGGTATTAATAAAAAGGTCTCATCTGACCCAAAGGGAAAACCCTGACTCACAGAGCAAAGACCTCCATGTTCCAGCACAGCTGTTATCTCCAAGAACGAGACATAACCTCAAGAAACATTCCCTCTGAGGGAATTCAGCAGCACAAAAACAGCACATTTCTATTTGTTAAGCCTTTTATGGCTGATGGCTTACAGATATCAGGCAGTTAACAGTGTGATTGACTCATTGACTAGTGGCCATATTTATGAAACTTCTGAGAATTACACTCATAAATGCCCTAAATATGTACAGTGCAGTAGCACAAAAGTAAAACCTTTATTTTCGCAAAAAAGTCACCTTTGTGCCTGTGCTGCAGTCATGTAATACACCAACAGACCACTATTGAAAGACATACATGGGATATGCCACAAAGTGTGGAGGGAAGTTGGCGAACATGACTAAACGTAACGTGAATAAAACTGTTATTACCTCGTCCGTGAACATGACTTCTACCAGAGTCAGTCAGAGAGATTTTCATCAACAATGGTGGTTGTACAACAATGAAGACAACAATTCCAGTGATCCCACGCTATTTTCACAAAGTCATCAAACTATGTCTTTGGCTTTTGCTTGAATGTGAGAGAGAACCTTAGTGGCTGAACTTACATATTTTGCATTAAAGAGAATTTCTAAGTCGACAGGAATTTGATAGATATCACTTTTCCTAAACCTACCTTAACTACTTTCTACACACAGCAGACACAGAGCGACATTAACAATCATTCAGTTGTGTTTCTGGTTACCTGGCTTATATTCGCTTCCTTTTAGCTCCGTTTTTGTCTCCACCCACTCCTGAGGGAAATATCTGTCTCTTTAGCCGCTAAATGCTCACTAGCTAGCCACAAATGGGAAGTTACATTTTTAACAACAGCCTCACAACAGTTTGTGAAGTACAACTCTAGTCACAAAATGTAATCCATTGGACATGTGCACTTGTGACACGACTTTCCAAGTAATGGTTTATCCACCATCCACATGTTGTTCCATTATCATGTTAGCAATAATAAATATGCAACGTCCAGTTACACTTTCAAAATAAAGCTTGCTGAGAAACATTTGAGGTGACAGTTGCAGGTCACATTCACTTACATTGTTTGGGACATTCTGCAGCACTGTTTTCCTGTGAAACTCCAGCAGTTTTTTGTGGACTAAAAAACTAAACCCGACCTTCAATCAGTATGAGGGAGTGGATAATGACTGAATTTTCATTTGGGGGTGAACTATCCCTTTAAATCAGGTTTAGGCACCAGAACTGCTTAGTTTACAAAATGCTCATGGTTTGAGTTAAAATAACTAGTTCCTGTAGCTATTTGTTCCACACAGGAACTGAATACTGGCCTCCGATGTGAAAGCCCTGTGTGTGACAAATCCATCTACCCCATCCTCCTCCTGTCATGAAAAAAAATGGACAATTCATTTTCCATGATCACAAATCTAGTGATTACATTTTGTTACATTTTCATGAACTGCTGTGGCCGTATATAAGAGGGAAGGAAACAAGGTACAACACAAATCAATCTTTTAACACTCATTAAAAAGCAGTGTAGACTGAGCGGAAGACACCGCACAGGGTCTTTTGTAATCCTATAGACAGATATGTTGCAACTTAATCATCTGTATCTTTCTTTCAAACTCTATCTTTCTTCTATTTCCTCTATCTAAGTTCTGAAGTAGTGTGGGTTTTCAGTGTGTTTTCACTAGAAAATTGTGGTGTCATTTTCTGATGAGAGCAAAAAATAGTGACGTTAAGGGCCGTAAAGCTGAAGCAGCGGCCTGAAAGAGATTACAGTGCTTTGTAGACCTGAGAAGAACTGGAGTCAATTTTTAATTCTCTCTGGTCTGTTAATACAAGTGACTCCCTTCACATCATCTAGTCATCTGATTTATAATTTCCGCCAGGAGGAGATCATACAGTACATTTGGTCGTGTGTGTCGGTGTGTGTGAAAATCTGTCTTTCACAGGCTGCGGCAGGCTCAGTTTTAAAGCTAGATACTGAAGATTCGAGTATCATATGAAATTATGACCTGAGGCATCCACTGACACCAACCGTGTCCTGCTAGCTTGAAGATAGCCAATTAACGCTTGAAAGTAAAGCTAAATTTTGGCATTGGAAAAACTTGCACATTATCTCAGACAGTTATCTCATGGCACTTTTCATATGGAGCAGGTCTTGACTGTACTCCTTATAACATTATGTACAGAGACTCAGCAATTCTCACCAAGAGCAAACACTAAGGCAACAGTGGCGAGGAAAAGCTTCCTTTGAACAGGCAGAAACCTCGAGTAGAACCAGGCTCTGGGGTGGACAGCCATCCGCTGTGAGGTCCCCTGATGTCTCACCTCAAGATATGTGAATAAAAAGGGGTTCTATGGGTATTAGTTTCCCTTACTGCCCACTTTATGCGGATCCCATACAGTCTTGAGCAAAGTAACATGCCATTTTTTGCATGCAGCATAAATGTGTTTGCTTATTCTAAAAACGGTGTCTTTGAATATTTCTGCATGCTGACCTCACAGAAAATATTCATGTTAGTCCCCATAGGAGCCATTTGATTGTAGAGAGACCATTTTTTTCAAACTCAAACATGATAGTGGTTATGTTCCGTTACTGGGGGTGATATAATCAGCTTTGTGACAACAAAAATGTAACTTTCTGAATATAGCCACAACTTCCTCTGGGATATGCAAGCTCCGGTCTACAACTAGACAACGTCGAGTGTAAATTATTTAGAATTTCAGCTTTTTTTAGTTTCTCCAAAAATGTACATTTCTGTGGACATTATGCTATTAAACTGCAGAGTCACCTGGTTGTTTGTAATGTTCTAAATGAATAAGAACAGATACATGAACTTCTTCACAAGTTTGATGCAGAGAAGTGTGACTGTGCAGCTGTGACTCAGTTCTCACGTCTCATAGATTCCCACAGTCATTTGACACAGTCTAGCTCTGTGCAGTATGTCAGGGCTGTTTATGGCATAAATATTATACAAAAGCGCTGAAAACATTTGGAAGTGATGCAGCCACCCGTGTTTTGTATTTCTATCATTTTATTATCAAATTATTTTTTTAAGGATCTGATTTTAGAATGGATCTGCCCATCCCTGGTCTCAGCCTTCATTCATGCTTCTAGAGGCAGCTTCCATGTTTCCTGCAGATGATCCTTACTGTTGCACTAAAACACTGGGATGTCTGCTACGTGTACGTTTGCCGCTGGTGAAGTCTACATGAACTGCTCTCCCACTGCTCCTCTGCGGGGTCAAGAGGGTCTGTTTATAGAAGACATCAGCAACTCAAAGTCCCACAAAACTGAACACTCATATCACCATTATTGTGGAATGAAATGGGTATTTTGGGGCAATTTTAATCCTCATATCAGAGCTGCTGACAGTTTTGGTGACCATTTGAAGCTAGTATTTACCCCACAAGACTACCCTTGTCAGTGTTAACGTGTTTGAAAAGCACGAAGATTTAAAGATTTAAAGTGCTTGTCAGTATTATTATCTGCACCAGGCCTGAAGGGGATCATGCGGTCGCTTGCGTGACCAATGGACCTGAAGCTTGTCCGCAGTTAACCTCACATACTAGTGGACCAATTGGCCTAATTTTTGGGGGGGGCACAGTGAAGTGAAGTGAATGCGTTATCTCATGAACACCTTGAGAGAATTTCTTCAAACTTGACACAAATGTCTTGGACTCTAGATCTTAGATTTTGGCGGTCAAAGGTCAAAGAGAGTAACTACTCACATGTGACCAGTTACATGTAATAAAATTACAGTTACCAATAATGATTACAAAGAGGTCACATCCAAATATTCTTTTTGGGTTGCCTGGCGGAGATCTGCACTCTTGTACTCTTCTGGTTTGTAGTGGGAATTCTGAGAAACATTTATTTCTTTAAAGGACAAATTTATTATCATGGGAAAGACACAGATTGGCCAGTATGTGATATTTAAAAAGTCAGTATCACCCTGATAGTCTTACAAACAAATAAAGTGGTCTTTTCAGATGGTAAGAAGGCAGCTGTGCTGAAAAATCATTTATTTTTGCTCACAGCCTGTTTGACGTTGTTAAAAACATATCTGATGCAAGTGTGTGTGTTGCAATTCACTTCCTTTATTGTAAAAGCACTTCCTCTTTCTAAATTCTGCACCTCTTTATCTCCAGCGTCATAATGTTCCAGTGATGTGCGTTGTTGGCATCATCTCAGCCCCTCGAGAGGTTCATGGGAAAAAGCCGCTGAGGGGAAGATCCTGAGGGGAGAGGACAGCAGAGGAGCTTCTCACCAGGAGAGGATGGAGATGACTGCGTCCTGCATGTGGAGTTAGGAGAGATGACGGCTCTGTCTGAAGCTGAATGAAGTTCAGTTTGAGCTCAGCAGGTGTGACGGAGTCCCCACAGCTGCTCTGGTGGATGTTTACGACAGTGTTGGAGGCGAGGAGGCTGAGCTCAGCAGCTGCCAAGCTGCAGCTATGGTCGTTGAGGTGAGGTTTCCTCCGTCGTTTGTCTCACCATGCAGGACATCACCGCTGCCTTCATCTTCTACATCGTCCTGGAGTTATTGATCGCGGTGTTCTCCGTGCTGGGCAATGTGCTGGTCTGCTGGGCCGTGTGCCTCAACAGCAACCTGCAGACCATTACCAACTTCTTCGTGGTGTCACTGGCCGTGGCTGACATCGCCGTGGGCGTCCTGGCCATTCCCTTCTCCATCGTCATCAGCACCGGATTCTGCTCCAACTTCTATGGCTGCCTGTTCATCGCCTGCTTCGTGCTGGTTCTCACGCAGAGCTCCATCTTCAGCCTGCTGGCCATCGCCATAGACCGATACATCGCAATCAAGTTACCGCTCAGGTCAGTGGCTCACAAACAATTGTGGGGAATTGGTAGTAGTTACAAGTGTGGCTGTGGATACTTATTTGGCAGTTAGAGGAAAAACAGGAAGTTTGGTTCCACTTATATGATAATAAGACAACATTTATACATGGTACAAACTATTTTAACTTAATAAAGTTAGTGTCTGGGCTGCCTTAAAATTTTAAGTTGACAGAATTTGAAAAGACAAATTGAGGAAACTGCACAACAAATGAACTTTTCCAGTCCAATAAACTTGATACTAATTCAGCTGCACTCATCACAACTCGTCGCTCACACTGACAGAACTTTACATTTTCTCAGTTTGAAGCGTCAGTTGTTCATAAAGCTTCAGCTGATCCTGATGGAGCTACTTTGTTCCAGAAACTTAATTTAATGAGTACATCCATTCAACTCATCATTTCAAGTCAAAATACTTCCAGTTAGAAGACTCATGTCTGTAAATTCTGTTGTGTTCAGAAAATAAATACCAGAAATTTTAAGTTTAATCATCAATCTGCATGTTTTTTACAGTGTAAAGGGTTTGTAAGTTGCAAGTAGAGGCTTTGTTAGTGGTTAATAAATTAGTTATTAATGCTTTATAGATCAGTTATAAGCTGTAAAACTACTTTTTGTTTTCCAAGTTGAGAAAAGGCCCTCATTTACTTGCAGAATGATTAGAATACATCTGCTTTATTAATGACTTATTAACATTGACAGCTGCAGATTAGATGGCTTTTAGTTTAATTTAATTAGTTTAATTAAAGCTGGGGCAGGCAGTTTACATTTGGCTTCAATGGGCAAAAAATCCACAATAACCTCAGCATGTTGTAATTCAAGTGTTTTGAGAGAAGACTAGACATCTGTATCATCTCTACGCTCTTTTTTCAGGCTTTAGAAAATCTAGCCCATGATGAGAGACTTTAGCCAATCACAGGTCGGTAAGGTAGTTGATTGTCTCATTTCCCATGTTGTCAGATATCTACGCATCAGGTTGGTGGCTTGGCATTTGATGACCTGGAAAGAGACTCAACAATCAGCTATGTTTCTTCTGTATAACTCAGATTTATGAACTGCTGAACCAGCAGTTCCTAACATAGTAGCAAAGTAAGAAAAAGAGGAAAAGACTGGGTGTGTTTCTCATGTGCCACAATGTTTCTTTTTCTTCATTTTCTCATCTTAGTCCTTTAGTCCCAGGCAGTGGAGGTCTCACAATAAGACTTAATATTTCATTTCTATCTATCGTTGAAGACATGACATTTGAACCAGAGAGACTTGGCTGAATATGAGTGTCCAGAAATGGCATCTCCCATGAGGCTGCGTCCCGCCGGAGCAATCAAATGAATTTTGCTTTAATTGCTTATACAGACTGTGTAACCCCCTTGTGTGTGATCGTACTCTATTATTTTACTGTAAAAACACAGCACTTGTCAGACTGTTTATCTTGAACGTCAGCTCAGATCGAGCCTTCAAATGTGGGACGGCATGTCTGCAGACATTTAACCTGTCACCAGCAGACCGAGATGCTGTGGCTCAGTCTGTGACCTCATCATACTAAAACCTCAACCTCAGAGCCAGAGTGAGCTCAGCCTTCCTGTTTTCTGTTTTTGCACGGCCTCCTCGTCCTGCTGGAGATACGTGAGGGTCTCTCGGTGTTGTTCTTTGCATTACTGATGGGGGGGCTTGTTTTCGCAGCATTAACCTTTGGACTTTAACATCTCAAGAATGCGATAGAAACAAGCCAAATATCTCAGCTGCTCTCCCACACTGCGCTACAGGCGTACTCAAAATAGACTCTTCCTTTGAGGAGTCCTGAAAGACGTTGTTTGTTTATCCTTTTCTCTTTTAGTTCCGGGATCAGAAGTGCTTTCACAGAGCATCTTCACATACTGTATACAACCTATTATCAGACATTATTATTATCATTAAATCTTCTAGTATGGCTGTCCTTTGGGAAAGAAACGTTTTAAAGTGATAGTTTGGATTATTTGAAGTGGGATTGGATGAGCTACTCAGTGACAGTCAGTGTATTAGCTAGAACAGATGCTGGCAGACGCAGCACAGGTTGAGCAACAAAAGGTACTTTCTCCATTTAAAAAATGCCCACAGAAAAAAAAAAAAA
>JAJHUR010140260.1:0-12849 GCA_027495735.1 Lutjanus campechanus | reverse complement strand
GTATTGGATTGTTTTATGTAAATATCTTGTAAAAAAAAAAAAAAAATGTGGGTCTGCCAACCATTTATTCTGTCTTTTGTAAAGGGTCCTAACAGTCCAAGTGTAGTGGCCAGCAAGCTATGAGAATGTCTTTACCATCAAGCATTATTTCATGTGTGAAGACTTGGATTTAACATGTGTTCTGTTGAATTCACAGGCAAAGTGCTGGTTGCCGTTTACAATTTGTTGTACTTTATTTGAATTTTGGTTATTGTGTTTTAGTAGTTTTGAATGCTAATTTAAAGTTTTCTTTTGTTCTAGTGCTGCAGACGGTGTGGGCCTCTGGTCACAGGAGCAGTGCAGTGGGGGTTCACCTGTTGGTTTGTGATTTTATCATTTTAAGGTTTGCTGCGGCTTTGATGTTAGTCTGGGTGTTTTTCTGTTGGGGTAAAAAACGGGTTTATTTTTGTTTTGTAAGTTTTGGTATTTATTCATTTGTTTCCTCCACTTATAGCATACCCCTAGTGCATCAGTCTGCTGACCGTGTGCCACCCTCCCTGCAGCATTTTTCAACTGTTGGCAATTTGTTAGTGACCCTTTATTGTAATAAAATAGCCTGTTATGGTGTTTTGACCCACACTGACTGTTGGCTTCATTATTGAAGTTCGCCTGTATCCATTTTAAGATGTAGCAGGGTGCTACATAACAATTGCATACTGATTACATGATATTAGTAAACTATCTTACTGGTGCACACAAAATATCTCAAACAACTCACTTCGACTTCTTATGCTCAGTCCCGCCCCTTTTTGCTCTGTGTTCCAATAACAGTTGACCAAACTTGGTACCTCAGCCAGCTTTCTCTTGTTCCTATAAAAACGACATAGGGTCCCATCTTGAGTAAGCTAATGTTTGCAGCTAACTAGTTAGTTAATGTTAGCAAGACCACAGACATACAACATGAGCTAGACAGGACAGTGCCACTCAGCTGTGATGCCAGTTTTTCCCAGTGGCCACTTGTGGTGTTGCAGCAAAAAATATCCCTGCAGCCCAAGAAGCAGTTTACCCCGTAAGCCACTATTATAAGAGAGATGTCTGTAAAACTGTTGACAGGACACCTCAGACTGCAAACAAGGTCAGTTATGTCTCATACTACGATGATTTTTGATCCATAGAGCTTTTATATTTGTAAAACTTAACTAGAGCCAAAAAAGCATTTTAAAAATCTGTCTGTAAAGTCTGTGGGCTGAGCTGGAACGCACTGACGGGGGCAGGAAACACTACAGCGCATATTCAGTACCAGGAAGTAAACCTGGAAGCTAGAAAACTTTTTGGCTTATCTGCAATTCTCATTGGACTGAATGGGCAGCATCTTTGCTTTCACTGTCTAGTTCAGTCTAATATGTGCTCCAATAAGAGTTGAGCATACTAGGCCACATTCAGCCCCCAAAAAGCATAGCAATACATTAATTTAAACCGAAACAGTTGTATGTTGAGTAGCCTATTGTGTACAGGCCACTGCTGATTGGGCAACACCTGTGACACACCCATTAAACAAGAAAAACATATCTCAAAGCCTGTTGCACAAAGTTTTGAGGAAACGTGTCATTCAATTCAGAAACCGGAGTAACTATTATGTTTTGATTATTATGTTTTATTATTTGCTAATAGTGAAATAACAAGGATTGAAAGTTCAATTTACCACTTATTGATGTATTGATGAATACATAAAATAGATAATTAAATAAACAAATAATATGTAACCACACAGACAGTTTTGGCTCTATTTGCTTCAATAAAGTAGTGCAGAATAAGGAGTTTCAAAACAGCATTGCAAAATGACATGCATTTTTTTTTTTATAAAAGTTTCCCTCTATAAGACACAAATCTTACTATAAGCTGTTTCCATTGGAACAAATTTTGTGCTCTGTGGAGTAAAGAGGATCCTGGTTTTGCAAAATTGACCACGTGGGTAAAGGCAAATAATCGAACAGTTGGAACAGTCCGGTAAGTAAGTTCGCTTTACTGTAATGCAGCTGATATTACGATATCCAAAATCAAAGATGATATCTAGTCTCATATCCATATCACAATATCAATATAATACAATACAATAATGCCCAGCCTTACTTTGAGCATTGCATGTCAACAACTGACTAATGGCACTGGCAGCAGTAAATTTATATTCTACAGATTTTTCCTGCTTCTTTTGAAAACTCTCCTCTTGACTAATGCGGTTATCTGGCGCAGGGGGGATTTCTGTAGAAAACTGAGGCTCATATGTAGCATAATGAATTCCAGTGTATGTCAACATGGAAATAGTTTTGACAGTGTTGACGCATTCACCCCACATGAATACCACCAGTGACAGACAAGAGTTATTGGACAGCTTCACAGCTAACAAATCGAAAACAACTGAATTACAGATGTGAAACACTCCTCATCGTTTTAGCTTTGATTTAGACTTTTCTTCACTTTTCTATGAAATTTCAGTGATGATGACGTTTGAGTTTCTGCATGTTGCTCTTCAACAATGGCAGAAACTTTTTGGCAAAGAACGTTAATGAGCGGAAAATTACGGAAGCCCTGAGAGGCAAGTGACGAGCATTTCTTCAACCAAGTCCCAGCTGTGAAATTTTGTATTTATTTAAAATTTCTCACACTTTGCTTGGTAAATGTATACATCATGTTATAAAAACTCAAAAAATAATTACTGATTCATGCGATTTGATAACATTTATGAAACATTTCATGCGTCCAAACACTTTTGTTCATGTCCCACAAATGTGGTCTCAATGTTCAGATATGTGAAATGAGTTAATAATATACATCATGACAAAATTTTGTATGAAATTGTTTTATAGAAATATTACTTTACACCATGCTAAAAATCTTCTTCTGTTGTTCACTCATGGCAAGGCAAAGCATCTTTATTTATATAGCGCTTTTCATACCAATAGGCAACTCAATGTGCTTTACATAAAGACAGAACATTTAACAGTAAGAGCAGAAAATGTAAAAAGAAAAGAACATGCAAAAACATTTAAAACCCTAACCCATATTAAAAATACAGTTAAAAGAAAGAAAGGGAAAATAATATAGAAAGTACAAGAAAGAGTGCAAATCCAAAAATTATAATTAAAAACTCTTAAGAGCTCAGCCATACGCACATGAAAAGAGAAACGTTTTTAACCTGGATTTAAAAGTGCTTACAGTTGGGGCTGATTTCAGTTCTGCTGGTAGTTTATTCCAGTTGTGTGCAGCATAACAGCTAAATGCTGCTTCATCATGTCTAGTTTGTACTCTGTGCTCCACTATCTGACCTGAGTCAGTAGATCTCAGAGCTCTACTGTCCTTCATGTATTCTGGACCTAAACCATTCAGTGATTTGTAGACCAGTAGCAGAACTTTAAAATCTATTCTGTAGCTGACTGGGAGCCAGTGTAAGGACTTAAGAACAGGGGTGATGTGCTCTCATCATTTATATGATTTTTTTTAACCTAAATGCGCCTGTTCCACACTTTTATGTCCTTGACGCAATGGAAACTGCTCCAGTATTTAGCGAGATTGCAGCGTAATCCAGCAAAGCATTACTACTTCATTTTTTTATTTGCAAACATTATTTTAACACTTCAGTGCAGATGATTTACGGGTTTTAATTACAACATCTGCCAAGAAAAACACCATATTTTCTTTTGTTTGTGTGAACAAAATTGACATCTCAGGATAACGTCTGAACTTTCCATCGAGTAGAGAAAACCATGAAATCCCTGCTTCAGTATTCTTTCAGTATTTACAATAATGAACAAAGTTTGGTGAAAATACATTTAAATGTTTTAACATTTTATAGAAAATGTATTTTTGTCCTTTTGTAATGTATAAGAACAAATGGTGAAAACCATGAAAAAATAAACTTGTTCCTGATTAAAAATCTTTCACATTTCATTTGATTTTTCTCAGGGTTTGTTGTTGTAATACTCATTTCAACCACAAGAGGCTGAAGTGCACCAGGTTCTAAACAGGACTAAAAGCATTCATGTTTTCTTCCAGGTGAATTTTAACTTATCGATCCACTGTAAACACAACGTTTATATTTATATGTTGTATGTTATCAAGTCATGTAACATTACTATCATGTCTTTGTTTGGCTAGAAGTGTACTTTAATCTGTGCCAAAAACCAGCAGCCATGTTCCTTTTATACATAATGTATCTTGTGTTTAGAGAGCATGGAGAAATTAAAACTCACTAGAAGCAGAGCCTGAGGCATCAGCAAATTAAGCCTCATGCAAGAATGACTCGTACAAACAGATTAGTTCTTTAGTGATTTGTGTGAGAACTTATTTAGAATTTTCTGTCAGGTATGAACCCAATCCATGAGGTCCAGGAGACATTTGAGATTGAAAAATAAATTACACATCATGATTATGTTGACATTATCCTGTTTGATTCTGCATTTTGAATTATAATTTGCATATCATTCTAAATTTAGCCATATAATGTATAACATATAACTTTATACGTTATAATGTAACAATATCATCATTCATTTGAATAGGTGATTACCTGAGATGCTTTTTTTTTCTTTGAAGCCAACAGCAATAATTTTACCTGTTTCTTTTCGTTAGCAGGTGTCTTAATTCCACTGCCAATATTGTTGGAACTATAGATTTTCCTTTATGTATCTCTGAAAATAGAACTTCAATCACCAAATTCATGAAGTCCTTTTTAGTCTTTGATGCCATTTTCATGAAGATTAGATTAGATAGAACTTCGAATGAACACTTCCTCTCATGCATGTGCACTTAAATAAGTGCAGGCGGATCAAAGTTATGAGCGTTTGCTGAATCTGAAAAGGCAGTAACCAGTCGCTTTGCACAAAAACGTGAGCACTTAAAAGTACCCAAGTGTGCTTATGAGTGTTCACAGGTTCTCTCAGAACAAATCCCACATAAAACATTGGTGAATGCCAGAATCTTTGTGAAAACTGCACAAATCTTTAAGAAGAAATATCTTTTTACGAACGGTTGGTGAATGATGCCTATTATAATTAAAAGCTTTTTTTTAAATCTGTTCTTAAAGGTGAAATATGTAACACCATAGCATTCAAAATGAGTAATACAGTCCAAATTCAAAATACTGGAGCAAGTTGTTTTCTCCCACACCCTCCTCCACACAGTGAAGCTCAGGCAGGTTGCCTGCAGGTGGCAGGGACACTGAACCTACAGTACCAGAGTGCAAAGCGGTTTATAACTTTGTTGATTGCCTGTCAGTGTAAAGTTAAGCCTGTTATCCTGAATACAAAAGCCCACTGCCCTGAAAAAAACACACTCTGAAGTTCAGGTGCTGTCTTCTGCCTGCCAGACTCCATTAAAATACTGCTCAATTTAACTGTTATAAACATCCACTCCTTCTTATGACTCAGTATGAATTAGTATTCAGTATTAATTTTATTATATTTGCAATATCTGTGGTCGTCTGCTGCTGTAGCCCATATATTTGTTATGTTATATTTATTATATGAGGATCATGAATATGCAAAGAGTCTCCACCTTTTCCACACACGCCACACCCAACAACCCCCACCCCTACCCCTAGGTAGCTGCACCTGGCTTCTCCTCTGTTTAGCAAGCTAATCACAGTAACTAACTACATCCAGCTTCTCCTACGGGCTGGTCATCGCCACTAATGATGTGTATAGCGCCACCCCCTCGATTACCAGGATTGGTTCCTTAGGTTTATGACGTCTGGCTGACTGCTCACTGTAGTTTCAAAGCAAGAAATGCTCAGACATGGCGTTTACTGTCACTATTTCTCTCCTGATATGTCTTGAAACACATGAAAAACACCATATGGACACATTAACAAGATTAAAAATATGAATTTCACTGGAGGGGGTCTTTAACACAATAAATACATTATTTCTACTTTAAGTCATAAACACTGGAGATAAAAACAATTTAGATCAGAGCTAGAAAATGGATCATCACAATTATTTTTCTTACTTGCCTCTGAAGGCTAAAAGTCTTAATGAACTGACCAAAGATTTTAACAGTGAAGTAGCTGCAGCTTATTTAATTGAACTCATAAATATATGGTTGGAAAAATGTGTTGCAGTGTGTTGTTGTGGTTGGTAATTTCCCACTGACACAACTCAGTGTCGACAATCCAGCAGCACACCACTTCGTCCCAAACAGAGATGACTGTAAATGGTTGTGAGGAACAACAGACCGCTGACGGACAGCGTGGAACACACGGGACGTCAGTGCACTTAGTCTGCTCCCTCTCTCCAGCCATCGCACATTCATTACTGTGTGACTTATGTTTACAGTGAGGAGCAGCAGCGAGGGGTCTCTGTCTGCAGCCGACCTTAAAAGACAAAACACAACACCTCTCTGAGAGGTAAACCACCGCTGCTGCTCATCTCTGCTGCAGACAAAAGGGAGCTGCAAGACAGACTCTAAAAACAACAAAGCACTTAAGTGATGCCAAGGCCTGGAAACTCCAACGCCGACTGGAATGTGCTTCAGTTCACTGTGAATCATGGGATGTACAGGCCGTCCATGCACAGTTTATAGTTTTGTTCAATGTCGTAAAGGTAATTCATTTATCGCAGATGGACCTAATGTGTTATCTCGGTCTGTGGTCACTGCGGTAGACTGGAGCTATAAAAGTGTACGTAGATTTTAGTGCGTGACTAAACATTACATTTCACATTATAACCCTAAAAGGTCATTATAAAAGAAATTTTTTGTCTATAAACCCATCTGAACATATGAATCAGCACTTAACGTCACAAGTAAATGGAAAGGACCTTTTTACCCACTATTGCCAAAACAATAAATACTAAGACAGTGACATCATTTTTATCTTATTGACAATATTACTGAATTTACTGCCTGTTAAATACTGAATCTTTAGTGTTTACTTGTTCCCATTTTGGTGATGCCATGGTGCAGCTCTAAATACAGATGTTAATGTACTTGACTTGTTTTGGCTTCTGAAGGGGGGCACGCCAGAAAAAAGTTTGGGAACTACTGCTATCGTGTGTTAATATCTATACTGTTCATTAGGGCTGAGCAATATGTCCCTATTGATATTATGTCGACATTGTGATATCAGAGTAGATTTCATCTTAGATGTTAGATGACGTTGTATCCTGTTCCTACATAGCTTTGCTGACTGGTTGGTTAATTAACAGCATTCTAAGGTCTGTTATTTCTTTATAGCAGACTGTTGCTATGTATACTGTTGCTATGGATACAATTCTGGTCATAGACATAGCACTAAAATCATTTTTAAATCCATAAAATCATTTTAAAATGAATATTTTATGCCAAATTGGGGATTTTATTTGGTAAGTAACCGTGTGATGAGTGGAATAATGTATAGTGAGCAGGTCACTGTCCCCCGACAGGGTGATGCAGGACTTGAATCATCCTGAAGGGATTTATTTTACAATAATGACCATTACACATGGGATAAATATTTTCCTTTCCTGGTTTTAAAGGCGTGTATTACAGTAAAGTGATTTTCCGAACCTACCAGACTGTTCTAGCTGATCTATTATTTGACTTTGCCCACTTGGTCATTATATCCACATTACGGATGATTTTTTTTTAAGTCAAGAATCTTACTATGTTTTGTGCAAAATTTTGTGAAAGCACCAATTGTCACCCCTACTAATATATAAATCAGCAACATATGTGAGGTTACACTGAGACACATCTTAAATAAATATAATACCTGTTGTAAACAGCAGTCTACATGACATACTGGTGAACACAATAATGAAAGCAACAACAAGAAGTTCCATGTAATATTTTGGTTCTGCCACACGCAAATGTGAAGGTATTTGGTGATAGGAGGTCACGGTTTTGAGAAACGAGGGAAACAAACAGCTGTTGTTTCCTGGAAGTGAGTCAAGATGATCTCCTGTGTATTTTTAAAGCACAAGGGAATCCAAAGTCACATATTACGCACATGAAAATTAGTTACAACAGAATCCAGTCAACAGCACATAAACGAGAGATTATCATAACTAGATTAAATCATAGGACTAAACATCAAACTAAACTTCAGTGGGCAGGACCGAAAACAAACAGATTAGACGGATAAAGTTACAGAGGAGGAGACAGTTGTTATTATGAAACCTGTACAAAAAACAAACTAAGTTATCAAGCTGTTCATGCTAATCTGGCTGCAGTGATGTGGACGTGTACTGCAGGCTGTTGTGAGTTTTCCATTATACTTTTGAATTACCTCAATATAAAATATTGTGAAATTGTTTAGCCTAATGTTTTTAGGGCTTTCATTATCAAGTAACCTGTTGATCATTTTCCCAATTCCATAAAATGTCAGAAAAAGGTGAAAAATGTTGTTTCCCAAAGTCGAAGACGACGAAAAATGAGCAGTTTTCTTTTCTCTGACACACTGAGGCGAGTCTGCTCTGCTGTCTCAGTGTCAAACACGATCTGAAAACAGCCTGATACATGGACGTTCAGCCTGGCAGCTTTATTGGACGTGTCCTGACATGTTTGAGCCACCAGAGCCAGAGGACGGTGACAGGATGGTATGTTTTGTTTTTCTGTGCCGGGTTGTTTGAACCGAAGTGAGCTAAACTGCTGGGCTGATTTGAACTGAGAGAGTCACTGAGGGTACGTCCGACCATCGGGGAGGGTGAGAGGAGGGGGACAGATGTTTCAGGTCCGCCCAAAAATCCTGAACACAGAAATCATGAACAACAGTTTAATCGTCTAACGCCACAATTCATTACTACGTAGTTCTCAGTCTTTTCATATTTTCAGCAACTACGCTCTTGACCTGTACAGTGTGTTTAGAAGAAAAACTCTGAATTCCCTTTACACAGACTTTAAAGATCTGAGTAACTAAACTAAACCATTTTGTTCTGGACGTGGCATCCATCGTGTGATGCGACGTACATAACATAGTCATTTTAACTTTTCCTAAACCAAACCGAGTGCTTTTTCTGGTTACACTTAACCAAACTGCAACCGTTTTACAACATAAACCACATGTATAATGTCACGTGAGTTAAGTCACTGGTAACATATGGTAAGTCGTTTTGGGAGTAATTGGCAATCGACCTATTCTGTCGCATAGGTCTGATGATGTGCTGGTTATTACGGTGGAAACATTATCGCAGCTTGGTGTAGCTTTAATGGGGAAAAAATGGAAGAAACGTCAGAGGGATCCATCTTCCAGTATTGGCATACAAGAAATGTCACCTGTACAAAATAGTGAAATTGTAATATGGAAGATCAAGATGAGAATATTATTGAAACATACTGTATACATCCATTTAAATAAAGATAACTCCAAATGGCCTGCATAATTGAAACTTTGTTGTCATTTCCTGCATTTGCAGACCTGACATCTCTGTATTTACTTCACTAATTAAATCTGAATATTTCGACGCTGTTACATCTGTTTTTAGTGCAGCTGGAATGAAGACACGTAATGATTCCAAGTTATTTGAACCATTGTGTGTCATCCCACTGTGGGAGTGGGGGAAACAGTTGTCAAAAATCATTGCATCAGAAGCAATAAAACTCTTCAGATGAAGCTCTGTGACAAACTCTAATCATATGAAGGTCTGTTGCGTCAATCTGTGATATTGAAAATAATCAAAAAGACCACATTATAACCACTTAAAACATTAATTCACTCAGCTCTGTCTATATAGCAGGAATTCCATTATCCATGTGTTTGTTGATTTCCATGGAAAGACAAAAACATTTAGGTCAGATATTTAATTGTGAAGTTATTACAATTTGAAGGTTTGTTGTGAGTCTGGAAATTAAATGGTGTGTGTACCATGGTTACGAAATACCTCAACATTGTTACAATCGCAAACTGGCATCTAAAGTTTAAAAAAAAAAAAGAAAGAAAGAAAAACATCTTGTTGAAATACCAGAATCAAACTTGGCGAATTTGCCAAAAATAAATGGGTTTCAAATGAAGATGAATCCTCTCGGGGTGTCCACTAGCGCCAAACCAAACATACTATAAACTGCACCCCTGCAGCACTCCTTCTCGGGCCTGTTTTTGTAGAAATGCGGGAAACCGATTTCAGCTGAACTCCTGCACTCTTTTGAGAAATGCTGTGACTCCGCATTTTCGGTCGCAAAAAGACAATGCCTGTCTAACTTAAGTGCAGCTCATATTTCTTTCACCTTCTTGTATAACTGCTGTTTCTTTTTCTTTTTTTTTGTCATGTTTGATGAAAGCGTTAATGTAGAATAACCTCCATTCAGCTTCACTTTTAGGCTACGACCGGGGCATGACAGATGATAAGACAAGACAAGGGTAAGAACTAAATCACCAATGGTACGTTTATTGCTGTTCTCTTAATTTCAGCTCAAGCTGTCTCCAGGTATTGCAACCATACTGCGTCTCACTGAAATAATTCACAATGCACAGTCCTGTACTTGCAGGAGGTGAAATGAGGCAGTTCATGGTAAAGATATTCGAGTTCTGTTCATCACTGTCTGAACCTCCAGGGACCTGTGCTCTGACTTTAACAATATTTAGCCGGTGGGATTCATCTTAGAAGAGCAGAAAGATGTAAACTTAGAAGAGTCTTGTTTGTTTAATTATTTATTGTCTTCCTAGTTCCAATTGTGATCATGTGTCTGCACTTCCCAAATATAAATCCTCTGTGTGAGTATTATACAGGAATTTTCCAAAGAATTTCTGTTGATGGAGTTGTGGTTGAGTAACCTTATCAAAGCATCCAGTCCCTCTGTGGTTTTGTTCATCCCACATGTATGCAGGCACCGGCAGCAGAATTATCAATAAGCCAGAGTAAAACTGTCATCAGTGCAATAATTCCATTAATTTCAACATACAGTAGTTGACTGAAAATCAGACTTTGCCTGTCACACAACTGTGTTAAAACCTGACAGACACTACATATTCTAGCCCTGAGTTTGCTGCCCCCAGCGTATGTTAGAATCAAGATGAATTTCTGACAGATCGGTTGTCATTTGATGTGTATTCTGAGGGGGGGTCACAACACCAGATTAATTGAGAGTGTATCAATGTTACCAGCGTCCATTGCATGCTCACATTAACGATGCTAACATGCAGATCTTTAGCAGGTGTAATCTTTATCATGCATGTTCACCATCTTAGTTCAGTGTGCTAGCGTGCTAACATTTGCTAATTAGTATTAAACAAAACATGCAGCTGGTTTTGCAGGAATTTGGTCATAAGCCAAATTTCTTGACAAATAATGTCTGACCTCTTGATGACGCCAGGTGAAAAATGAAAGCGTCGCCAAAGTCATTAGGTTTCATCTCCAGGGGTCGTGCTTTCATCTGGTCTTAAGCAATATTGGACTTGTAACTTGGTTTTCTTGGTCTGACCTAATACTTTAGTTAAATCTGTTCTCGGCTTACCCTTCTCGCTTCTTGCTAAGAGCATGCTTAAAGTCAAAATCGGGACCATTTCTTTGCTGCACATCATTTTCTTGGATGCGCATCACTAAGACCAAGCGTAGTTCAGACGAGGCTGAAGTTTGGTTGGTGCAGCCAACATAAAGTCCATTCCAAAAACTGGCCTTAACAAAATCCAATTTAGAAGCTAGGATGAGGCTTAGTAAAGACCAGTTGGTACAACCCACCACAGGGGAACACACACGTGTGTCCAGAGCTCACTCACTCAGAACTGTGTGAACCTCATGGTGCTTACTCATTACAAATCTATCTGGACAACAGATGCTTGACCTTTTTCTTTTTCTTTTTCTTTTTTCATCCACACAGAATAATCAGTTCTGACAATGGAACAGCTTTCAAACCGTGTTTGCATGTTCACCAGTCACTGTTTTGATTTATTTGATTTGATTAAAAAAAAAAAAAAAGTTTATTAAGTGATAACATCTGAAAAACATGACCTGGGACACAGTATCCTATTGGCTCCTTTAACTTTGATACTGTAGTGTTAATATAAACCGTTCATAAAGTTAAATAAACACTTCTACTGTGTGTGTAAACTGTACCCAGCAGAAATTTATATTTCAGGGGTTTAGACTATGTTTTTATTCACAGTAAGCAGGTAGGAGTTCAGTGATAGTACAAGGCTGATATCGACACTGAAACTGTGACCTTACAGAGTCCAAACTTCTGCAATATGGAAGGTCAAACTTAAAAAGTTAAACAGGACACCAGTTCTCCTCTGATGAATAAGCGACATATTGGAAACAAAATGCAGTTAATGCAAAATACTTCAGACAGTACTAATGACCAACAACGTGACAAAGATCTTGACTTTTTGCAGGAAAAAAAAAGGGACATAATAAAATGTTATAAAATACTAACAATCAGTGTCACCCCTCAACGGACAGACTCCCTCCTATAGGGTCTGGGAGTGGCTCGGATACAGGAGGAGGCACCAGATTTGGGCTGGACTTGCAATGGGCCAGCACCCACCCCTGGGTCTGGGTGCGGCTCTGAGCAAGACTTCCCAAAAATCAAAATTAAAATTAAGTTTATAAACCATAAACAAACTACTGGGGGGAAGGGAGGGAACTCCGATGACCTGACACCCCTCTCTCCGGCTGGGGCTCTTGGTCGTGCTGCTGGGACCCGGGTGGGGGGGCATTTCGCTCGCCTCCCCGGCCCCCTGTTTTGGTCCTGCCCCCCTCACTGCTGTGTGTGTGTATGTGTGTGTGTGTCCGTGTGTGTGTGTGTGTGTGTGTGTATATGTATATATATATATATATATGTGTATGTATGTATATATAAAGATGTGTGTATGTATGTACGTAGGTATGTATGTATATATGTGTATATTTATTATTACTATTATTTCGTTAGTTTTTTGGGGGGGTTTTTTTGGTTTTTTTTTTT